>JAAXYW010000027.1:0-89251 GCA_036851895.1 Orthonychiurus folsomi | reverse complement strand
AAGATGAGAGTAGGGAAATGAATTGAACTTACAGCATGGGAAGACGCAGACCCGGAGTCAGAGGCACGAGATGCCCTATCCTCATCCACGTTGTGATGCAAGCTCCCATTTTCCATGGATTCATTTTGATTGTTGGTAGAACCTGGGCGAGGGACGGGTGTCTTCATGTAATGAACATTTGCCATGGTTCCTGTGACTACAATATTCTTTGACTTATAATACTGCTCCGCCTTCTCCTCCAAAACCAACAGCTTCGTCTCATTCGGTAAGGCCTTGATTCTTTGAACCACTTGTTTCTGAAAGCAACAAATATTATTGACTATCCTATGAACTATTTTTATGAAGCTATAAAAATCAGCCATTCCGCCCCTCTTCCATTTCGGGAAACGATTCAATTGCAATGAACATTCTTTTGTCTCATCACGCATCAAATGTTCAACTGTTGATATTCAATTGAGCAATAATTAGATTTAATAACTGTACTGGCAGTGATCTTAGTCATTGTTTCGCAATAGTACAATAAAATTATGCAACCAGCGCAAATTTGTCTATTCATTACAAGTCCTCCTTTTAAAGGTTAACTAGTCGGTAAACTGAGGACATCTGCATCAACAAGTACACATTCATTAATATAAAATGACAAAAGTGTCGTGCTATAAAAAACCAGTACTCGAACACATGCTAATACAAACGTAAAAATATATTCCAAACTGGAATCCTGAATTTGTAAAACATTTCCCTATAATTAATTAGCAGTGCCTTAAACTATAGTACCATCATCGCCAACAATAGAATAAAAACTACTTCCACACTCACATGATTCTCGTTAGAAATATTCGTTCCATTGACTTCAATGATTCTATCATTATTCCTGAGTCCAGCCAATTCCGCTGGAGAGTCCTTATCCACTTTTCCAATGTATTGTCCAGGTTTAGACTTCTCTCCATGTAAATTAAAACCATAGCCATCAAAATCAGGCCATTTTACCAAATGGCACAAGCGCGGAGCAGGAGCGTCGTCTTTATCCATTCTGATCTTCTTTGAATCCCTTTCGCTTTCAGCAAGTACAAAATTGCAGTTCCTTCCGCCGTAAACAAATAACTCACACTATAAAAGTTGAAGAAAAAGTAACTAATAAACTTAACACTGGGATTTATTGAAAAAATGTAGTATGACTTTTCTGAAATGTATAGAGTACAGGACAGAGGAAAATGACAAGTGCTGTGTTGTTGGTTCGGAGGATGAAAAACAATTGAGAAGTATGAGGGAGATAGAGCACCTGTGGCACCAGTTCCCAAGGATAAAATAAAACTCCCACTTGATCCTTCACCAGTTTTCTCCTTCGCTATTTGCTCAGTCATAAGCTTCCCTACTACTATTACCACCAATATTTAGTTTGGAGGAACCAATGCAATGGTTATCACACAGGAAATTGTTCCCTCACTCCCTCACCTATATATTTTTCCCTTATTAATCCACAACTAGACTAGTACCCATCATCCTTCATCTCCCTCTCTGTTGTGTTATGTTATGTTGTTCCACTACTCCATCCTCGTTCTTCCCTCTTCTACAAATAATTTGTCTCCGCGATTAATTTACAAGTTCAAAAATACAAAATATGGTCTTGTGGTTTTGGTTTCAATTCATATGGCTTGTTAAGAGGAGATCAGCCTTGGAGAACAAACAAAAATAGGACTGGAACATGCAAAACATGACGTACGGACGACGCGACGCAGCGCAAGCCAGGCAAAACTCGCATGGCTGAATCGAATTAAAATTTGAATACCTAAATCCTGCAGGAAACTCGACCCATTCAATGGAACAGGAAGGAAGAAATTTTAGTGACATAATGATGCAGCGATTTGAACTTAATGTTTGAGTACATGGATAAATAGGATGATGTTACTCTTTATCTGGCTCATTGAAAATGCGACACGTTTCCGTATTTGACTTTGACTAATATTAACCATTCCTTTATAATCCATGACGGACGGAATGTTTACGTACAGTACAGCCAGCCTGTGTCTCATGTAAGGTTTTGCACAGAATTCCAGATTTTATTGCTGACGCACAAACTTGGGCGAATATTACACTATACATCATTTTCACACTTGATCTATCGTTAAAAGAAATCATATAGTAACAATTCTGGGCTAAGCCAATGTAAATTATGGTCAACATCACAGCCATATTCCCTGGCAATGTCACTGGAATTACTGGAATGCATAAGCTCTTAAAGTCATTCTTATCTTATGTCTATAAATCAATCTAAATAGCCATCAGATAAATACAACAAATAATAAACAAAACTTTGTATAAAACAATGTTGAGAGTTCACCTAATTATATTTCCAGTCTTTGAAAATGTTCATAAGAAGTTTCGGATTTTTTTGCTTTTCTAAATTTGCTGTTAGATATTTGTTATTTAGCAGGGAATCATTTCGTCATGCATAGAATCCACCTCAATGCTCGTCCACAACCCCGCGATTTACAAGGATTTTTGTTTATCCCAACATAAATTTATTGGATTTCCTTTCAACGGAGCCGGAGCCTCGTGTATTTGAAGTCTTCATTGATTTTTTGCAAATGTAAATTATATTTTGTAATAATCCTGTGTATTCCCTGAGCAATTCTGTCAGCGATAAAGAATAGACCATCTGAATTCGCCATTGCAGCTCGAATATAACGTGGTGGGATTTGCCAGCAAGTTGGTGAGTAATGCTTAAAGGTTATTGATTTATTTATTGTATGCAGGGCAGATATGGAATGAATGACAATGACACTCTGAATTTAACTAACTATAGCTAAGTAGAAGTACTGGCATTTTTGAGTTTGTCTTAAGGTGGGGCTACCATGTATTGTAATCACTAATGAGAAAATTTTGGTTTGGTCTTATCAAACAGTGCAAACTTGTGCCGTGTGTTTTAATGCAGACCTGGAGGTTCTGCACAAAGGGGAAGCTTAAGGGAATTACTCCTTAGTTAATTTTATCTGAACAAATTTGAATTATATCTTGTATTCTGTGTCGCGTGGCAATTTTTAATGGAAGACAGAGACTAATAAAATTGGTTTAAAAAAAAACTTAACAATGACAATGTGGTCAAGTCAAAAATGCAATTTAAAATGGACATAAAATGGATAAAAGTGAACATTATACTTTCTAGAACGTTTAGTTTTTTGAAGCGCCTGCTACATATTTTGCCTAGGAAGAATAAATGTAAAAATTATGACGGTTAAAGCCAGGGTAGGACCACCAAAGTCAGTTTGATTAAAACTCAATACGGATGGTATAGCCACTTAATCGTAAAATTTACAAGAAGTAACCCGAGTCAGACGAAAAAAATTACTTTGGTAGGCGAGTAGGCCGAGGCAGTGATTGCCAGTTTTTAACTTGGATTTAATATGTGAGTTGCCTGCGTTGGCGGGAAATGTTTAAGTTTCAACGATCTACGATCTTATAAAGAATAGTTTACTATTTGTGGTCCAAGTAACACTTTAAAATTTTTAATTATCGTGAATAATGTTCATGGGAAAGATCTGCTACTAGGCTACGACCCATTTACCTTTGATCATGGCAAAAGTGCAAAACCACACAACGACAACGACTAAGGTTAGTAGACTACATATGGTCAATGACCGTTTTTGGCCCGGCAGAGTAAGTCTATCAATACACATAAGTTCAATGGCAACTGGCAAGGCAGTTTAAGCCTAGTTCAAGAAATATAGCTTTCAATGCAGCAAGAACTTTTAGAATTTTAGAAGGCCAAAATGTTGTGACTTTGTGTTGTGGTAGGGTTTGATTGGATTGAAGAATTTCAGTAGCGTTGTAACTAGCTTGCAGTAGTAATTTTGCCTCAGCTAATTTTGTCAAATAGAAGCTGAGTAGCAGTAATAAACTCTTTAGCATGATTCCCAAGAGTGTTTGCTCGGCAAAAGAGATGATCTCATGTCAAAACAGGAAATTGGTAGGGGTTTGATTTATTAACATTCCATTTGTATGCATAATATAATTTCAGGCAACTTTCAGCGTGGTTAGGTTACTGTACAATATAAGTTTGACATAGTATGGCATTACATCAATACTGATCTTGACAAAGTTTGTATCAGGTGCTACTAGGATAAGGTTAATATATTTTCCTCATCCATCTAAACAATTACAACAATGTAGTTCAACCAATGGACGTTAAAATCTACTTTTTTTGAAGTAATAATTTTCTCACATGTAGTTAGTTCATTTTAATTTAATCAGCCCTGTGAGCTGCTTCTAAAGAGCACCAACGGGGGCTATAAAAATATTCTGTTTCCGTAGGTGCAAAATACTTTGGTGAAGTTTAAGCCTAAGCTTTAGATATTCCCATAGTGTGATCCATCAATCAAATAAGGAAAGTGCATGCATTTTGTTTCCAAACAAAATATTTGTATATATCCAGGTTGAAGCTAATATGTGTATCCCTATTATCACGCATCATTCATTCACTTTTTGTCAACATGTTCCTTGACTGGGATTTCTCTAACATAAATACATACTTATAAATAGTCAAATGCAAATGGATAACTTAAAGGTACATGCCATTCACAGTCTATTACATAAACTTTAGGAATCAAAAATCCTTGGAGACGCTTCGCTGTTATCTTTGATGTCGTTGTGGTTTCTGACGTGCCGGGAATTGGTCTTGGTGACAGGAGGAATTCTTGTATTGACTTTCAGCTTTCCTGAGCTTCTCCATATTTTGCAAGAGAACCGAATTATTCGGATCTTGAGCCAGCGCTTCGTGATAATGTTTCCAAGCGTCTTTGAACTTTCCCTGAGGAAAAGAGCAGAGAGAATTTTTTAATTAGCTCAGTCACGTCTTCGTTCATGATTTACTTAAAGAGAAGCGAGCCTTTGGTTCCTGTTTTGACAGATTAGCACTCATATCTAACTCTAACCCATTTTTTAAACATTGCAAATACTATGTATCCTTGAATATTTTTATATACATATATATACATATAATATATAATCTTTGTACTAACCTGTACATGGTAAATTGCTCCCAAGTTTAGATGCACATGAGTTATGATGTTTGATGATGCCGAATACTTTTGTTGCAAGCAACAGTCTCTTGATTTCATTAGCATGTCCACAGCTATTTTGTAGCTCTGCGATAATCAGTTGCCAAACATTGGCATTAGAAAACATATTGTCTTGATTATATGGATTTTATATTCACTACTGAACTATTTTGATATGTTAAATGGTGGCCTGTATTGCTAGAATTGGTATCAGCCAATTGTTGACTGTAAATTGTAAACCTACTTGAATAGCAGCATCCAAGTCCTCAGCATCCTTGGATAGGTCACCATGGAAAGCGTGCATTGGGGCACACGTAATATCGGACAAAGTACAGGTACGAAGGGCCATTTGTGTGTAGCGAACGGCATCCGTTGTGCGGTTCAGATGACTGTACAAAGTGGCCAATTGATGAAGAACTTCCCGACTACTAGAATTTGATTGTTCCATGACGGACAAGAGAAGTGCTTCTGCTTCGTTGTATTTCCTTTGGTGAATATGAGCCTGGGCCTGGGATGTGAACAAGGAGAAAAAGAAATACAACCCTAGTCGACAATTCCCTTCTATTCAATTTCGAGTGCCATTTATTTTCCAAAGAAATGGTCCAAGAGCCCTGGCAGCCTTCCGGCAATTCCGACACTCAATTTTTTATTATGAAGGGAAGCAGTTTTTCCTGTTTATTTTTAAGTTGTACAAAGGACCGATTGTGGGGAGGAGGATTGAAGTTGTGATAGATCAACGGAATACGTGCTTTTCAGCTGGGAGGCGAGTAGAGGAAAGTAAAAAGGTTTTGGTTTAAGGGAAGAGAAATGAAAAAAAGGAGGGAGGGAAAGGAAGATGGGATGAAGAAAGATGGAAGTGAAGATGAAGGAAAAGGAGGGGAAAAAGAAATCCTTGCAATAATGAGCTGTTCGGAAGGGCGATTCATTTGTGTTCGACGAGAAATATCTTCACTTGCGTTTGGGTGAGGATGAGGGTAGAATGGGGAAGGTTGATGAATGCGAGGAGAAAGACAAGAGATTCATATCGGATAACTGACAAATGCCCGCAAGGAATGAGGGGGTTCTGTACTCACCAAGTGTGCTTTAACAATTGGATCATTTGGACGATCCTGAAGTGCCTCCCGAAAAAGTCTCTCCGCTTGATTTGCACGTCCTGTATTAAGATATAAAACTCCTAATCCATCTTTGGTCTGGGGGTCGTCATCACGGAGCAGAGCTCTGCAGGATAAAAGGAAGGAGATTTTCTCATATCAAAATGTCTTGTGTGGCGGGTGATGGAGCTGTCATTAGATCCACATCAACATAAATTTCTTGACTCTCCACTAATGACTCTCTCCTAACCTCTGATATAAGGACTCTGCCTTCTCGTTAAACTTTAACTTTTTCATCAGTCGTGCGGTGTTGAGGAGGGCAACCGTGTGATTTGCATCTCTAAGCAGGGCTTCTTGGTAGAATTGGAGTGCTTCTTCAACTCGACCTGTACATCATCCACACAACATTACACATATGCACACTCCTCCAGTTGCCATCCTTCTACAAAGCCAAAATCTACATTTACGTCTGGGCAAGGAACGGTCTTTTTTAAAAACTTATTAAGGACTCCCTTCCCCACCCGTCCTTGTGATCTTCCCCTCACAGTGTTCAAAAAACAAATTTGAAATCCGAACTTCTCCTTCGTTTCGAGTTTGTTGTCCTCTGGTTAGAAATCCACCCTTTGGCGGAACCCATTCACTTTGGAAAATAGGATGGAGCGGCTGTTTGGATTCTCATAGGAAAAGAGTTTCGCAACATTCAACCTGCTTACCTATTTTCTGGAGGAATGCCGCATAGTTGTTCAAATGGTCCGCGGAATTAGCCTCCAGCTTTAGTATTTTCAAATGGATCTCTTGTGCTCGATTAAGCTGACCCAAGTCTGCGTACATGGCTGCTAAGTTGGTGAGAGCATCTGGGTTTTTGTGTTCCAGTTCCAGGCTCCTTTCCATGAATCTGACTGCCAGTGTTGTATGTCCTTGTTGACTGTAAAAATTTAAGTCAAGGAAATTAATGGTATAGTTTGTCAGGAAAAAAAATGGAGCAACAACAATTGGGACAAAGTCAATCTCCACCATATGGGGGAAGGGTATGATGTATTAAAGGTTTAAAGTGCGGGGAATTGTTTGTGGGGGGTGAGTGATGGAGCACTTAGAAATGGGACTGAGTAGTCGGACTAAAGTAAGGGGCTGCGTATTATTTTATGACGATGTGGCTATGGTTTGTAGAAATTGAAAGTGGTAATATGAGTCCCTGAACGAAGCAACGGTTGGGATGAAACTGGTTGACCATGACCACTCCCCCATGAAAGCTCTTTTGATATTCGTGTTCTGTCGAAAATGCAACCGATACATCACAGTCATCCACCAACCAACATCCTTTCCCCCAAAAAGACATCCACCGTGAAAGAGAGAAAATTGATGATCTTGATGTTGCTTGGAGGTTATGGGAAGGAGGTTTTCCCTTCATACTCATACGAGTTATTCTTTCCTAAGCTCCCGCCGTACATTTGGAGGAACACAGATGGATAAATACATCACTCCTTCCCCTGCATCACTTATTCTTTACTCTGTCTTAGCTTTCTCCAGACTTTCACCTCCGCCTCCACAAAACTGTGAATTGCTTCCTCCCTTTACTTATTGCTCCTTTGCTAAAAGTTCTATTTTGAATTTTCCAGCCACACAAACTTTAACTTAACTTGTAAGACTTCTCCCAAGGAAACCACTGCCCTGTCTAATTCAATGAACCGTGTAAACTACACGCCCAATGGAATACTGCAAGCCTTTGGGAGGAAAGTACAAGGACTTGGATCCTACTAGCACTTCCCTCAAGTTTCCAACAGAAATCCATAGTTTCTCCACCCACAAGTAGTACTTCTTGCTCGTTAGATCTCAAAGAAAGTTACTCATTAATTAAATTGGTTTTTAATCTAACAGAAATTAGGAACAAACCGAATTTTACTTGTCACGTTAAATTAATGTGGATGATTTCCATTACCAACATGAGTTTAGTTGAATTATTTTAACTTTGTTTATGCCTAGAAAATGAACTCAACTCGAATTCCAACACAGTTTATTCGAAACATTATTTTAGTTCAGGAGATCTTCTGATATAAATACTTTCCTAAGTTGAGAGCCCCATGTGTCCATGTTCGCAAGCAGGTGTGCTGGAAAAGTTGTTTAGGAAGAGCGTGAAACTTTTCAGGGACTTGAGGAAGTTGGGAAATTGGCATCCTGATGGAGTGTCCAAGCATGAAACACGCATCAGCTGTGTATTTTCTGCTCTATATTTGCTTTGCCAATTTGATCAGAATGCAAACAAGTTTTAGCAAAATCACAGTTGAGTTCATTTTAGGCACATATGATTTATGATTTGTATTCCACGAACTTGTTATATTTACTCTGTGTATCAACGACATTATTCACGCTGGAAATCCATAATTCAGAACCTACTCATCCAGTTATAATAACAATGTTCCTGAACTGGATTCAAAATCAGGTTAGCCTGGGTGAACAACTTGGAATGCCATGAATCAATTTGACATAACGATGCTAACAACATTTATTTTCCAATATCAGACAATTTTTGAAAAGAAAATATAAAATATTCATATTATTGCTGCCAAATTTCCAAGGATAAATGGTGGAAATTAGTGTAAGGAAGGATCCTGATTTATGTCATATTTATGCTCAAGACTTCGCTATGGAATGCAAAATACTTATTGCATTTGGCATTGATTCAAAATATATTGTTAGATTTTGAAAATCTTGGCTCCGGCCCTGCATTGTTCTGTTCTCATGAAGTCGGTCTAGCTCGGCTAGAAAGTGAAAGGCTTAAGTTGTGTAAAAGATCCTACGAACGAATTTTCTTTACTTTAGCTGAAAATCCAAAGCCAAACAGAATTAGGGGAAAGGATTAGCAAAAAACTCCCAAATCCTCAACTTCCCTGAATGTACATTACATAAAGCGGAGACAGAATTCGGTTTGCTTGTGGTTCACCTGCCTGCATTTAAATATTACTACGAAATACAGACGGCTTGAATGTGATTGAATGGAGTTTGCTTCATTTTGTGTGTAGCCAGATTGGGAAACAGTGAAGTTGATAAGACGCCTTTGGATTTGATTCTGTTGAAGGGGAAGGTGCTCAGTCAGCAGATGCTTTTGCTTTTGGCTGTGGTGAGGAAGTTTTCTTTTATGGAAAATCTAAGCTTCACAGCCTCACAAAAGAGAGGGAAATGGTGGGAGGGAGCACTTCTGGAATTAGGTGCATATGTTCTTGTGGTAAGCTTAAGACGGAGGGAGAGATTTGGATGATGAGCGGAAAGAGATTGGTTTGGAGGAGGAAGGTGATGTGATGAGGAATGGATTGGCTTGAGAATTCGGGAGAAGGATGATGAAACTAATCGAGGGACTAAGATAGAAAGCTTCAAGTGAATTATTAGAAGGGGAAAGTGCAAGTTGAGCAAAACCCCATCCTCATCTACCATTCCTTCTTCGCAAGGGCCAGACGGTTGAGAGAAAGGAAGGTAGTAGTGTAGGTATCCTTTCCCTGGTTCCTTTTTGGACAAGGAGTTTCTTGGGCAAGAGAAAGTAGGGAGAGTCATGATGAAGTGAGATAGTGATGTGCTTGGTTGTACACACGGGGGCCTAGGTAGAAACACACACATACTGTGGAGTCTCAGCATGGAGGTTCCGATGATTACATCTCTGTTTTTTTTGCTGATGAGCTATAATTCTTTCAGGCTCTGGCCTCCTATACCCCATCCTCTATATGGCAATAAAAGACTGAAAAAACTACTTCTGAACTCAGGGCTGGTGCTTCTCTGATCCATTCCTTGTTCCGATTTGGACTCCTTCCAGGTAACATTCACATTGTGAATTTCTGAAACGACCATTATAACTTATTTACCATTCTCCGTCTCAATCTACTCTTGTCAGGTCTACCTAAACCTGGAACCTCCAACACTCATGGTTTTTCCCCCCTCTCCTACTTCTCCATTTCAACTTTCTCTTCAATTCACTACTACTTTCAATCTCTCTCCACTTCCCTCCAATTCTCAGTCGTTTCACTCAACTGTAAAACATTTACTTTTTGATTTGATTCTTTCTTTGATTCACATACCGTTTACTTTTAAATTGTTTTAAATTGTTAGTCATTGTGTGTGTGTTCCTCTCCAGTAGATTAATTATTGTCGTATATGCGGGTAATCAGAAAATATCACTTTCTGCATACTCATGTGCATGAAGGCAGGCAAGTGGGTGATTTCAGTTTTAAGAATTGAAAAGGGAAGAAAGTTGCGTTGAAAGAATGGTTTAAGCGGAGGAAGTGAATGATGTATGTTTACATGTCTTGTCCACGAAAGATACTGTCAAGATTTTCTACTTCTGCTTTGAACTTACGAAGAAAATTACTTTAGACGTCTCCACCAGGAAGCCAAACTGTCACCTAAGACAATGCTCACGTAATTATTAACTACCTCAACTACGTCCAAAAGCACTTTCTTCCTTCTCCGAAACTCCATCACCTCCATCCGACATCCGACACAACCTCCTCCTTTCTGTTGTCTCTCTACTCTTTCCTCCCTTCGACGTCCTTCACTAATTATAAATGGTGAATGAAAAGAGTGGCGGGTAGAATCCTTAGTCCTAGCCTTCCCCATGTCCACAAATGAATTCCAACTCCTACTGTCTTGTAAAGTGCCTTTCAAAATAATCCTCGACTTCTTCCCTCCTCCCATTTAATTGAATAGGGTTCCGAGGAGCTCGGACAATTTGTCAGTTGTGCAAATTATTTATTTGAGTCAAAAATTTAATTTAACTTTCATTCTTTGACAAAATGGATAGGCAGGCGTAAAGCTTGTACCCTGCATGGCATACAAGCTATTGGGCACGCATTTTAAAACCTTATTTCTTATTTGTTGTTTGATAACATGGCGTAAACGAAATTTCTCCTGAAAATATTACGAGTTGCTAGCCTCCATAAACTCAATTTTCTCTAAATGATTTGCCAAGTTGAAAGTCTGGCAAAACTCTCAAAATTGAAAGACTGAATGTATTTCAATGTAAAACTGAATTTAGTGAAAAGCAAAGGCCAATTGAGGACTCCGGACGCCCGGACGCCTCAATGCGAAACCCTCTTGAATTGAAAAAAAAACACGATTTTCTCTTCTTTATGCATCCAAATTGTATTTCAGGGTCTGTCAATTTACATCCCTTGAATGAAGTTATACAAACTTGTAAAATCATTTTTACTTTGGAATAGCCGAAGTAACAACTTCTCTGGAGAGGTTTTACATTGGATTTGGTTTATGAATTCAAATTTTGCTTCTTATGAAATCAATTAAATTAAAATGTAAATAAAATGGACTTACTGTTTGAGATTAGCCAAGTTGAAGAAGGCATGGGCATGAAGTGGATTGATTCGAAGAGCTTGCTGGAAATGAGTCTTCTGCTTCCATGGAATCATTCAACAGGGTTCCCAAATTGTTATGAGCACTTGCATGATGGGGCCACAAACTGCACACCATACATAAAAAAATCCACTCTTGAGTAATCAAACGTCTCTAGCTTTGGGATTGACTAACCCTTGATCCCTATGACTCTGGTTCACGAAGATCATCATTACCCCCCTTCAACCTCCAACCGAAGGAAAGCATTGGACTCGGAAAAGTCCTTAGCTGAGGTTGAGGAAAAGGTATTTGATCAACAGGCGACGAGGGTATAGTAAAACATTCAGAGCTTTTCCTCTTAAGCGACCGAGTAGGATAGGAAGATTTTAATGAGAAGTGCGTTACTGCTCGAGGGAGGACGACAAATGGTTTTAGAGCAGACCAGAAAACCCTCAGCACTAATTCCCTTACATTCATGTTAAGTGTCATTGCATTTAGGTTAGTAAATGTGAGGGAATTTCTACTCGACTCTTTGTTTTATTAGAATTAAAGTTTTTTTATGGTGACAGCCGAGAGGTTTTGAAGGAATTTTGAATCTCTTCTTTACGTTGGGACAGGATTTCTTTACCGTCAAGTCTTGTCATACTTTTCCATAAAATGAGAAACGGATATTAAAAATATCCAAGCCATTATTTCACAATATTCTACCCTGTAGACCGGAATGTCACCAAGTCCTTAATATTCACGGGAATATTTCCACGCTCTAACCGATGGGGAGGAGGTAATGAAGTGTGCTGCTGCTAACGCTGCACTTCCGTTCCTGATAGCACTGCCGGGCGGTTCGGACGTAATACATCTAATAAATCAATTTACAAAATCCAGTGAACCAGATGCTGGGCAGAGTCTATCATTTGTATTCTTTTAGACAGGAATTCAGATACCTACGCCAAAATATACATGGGTATGACCCTAACCAAGGATTTGCATTTGTCGAACATTTCCAGTACTTTAGAATTTCGGATTTTCATCTCCATTACTGAAGGGGTCAAATTGCATTTTTCCAGTGGATAAATTATTAGGCACTTGCATTACAATCTGCAGCGGCTGTAGTCTGCCCGAAATATGAATATATTTTCATCTAATAAAGTAAAAAGACCAGGGATTATTTATAGATTTTTTACCTTCCAGGGATTTTACATCACCCACGTTGAATATAAAAAGGAATGTTTGCCGGTGGTGGCAATATATACATATGAACAAACAAATCTTGATAATGTCCTACTTGGTGAGAATGAAAACAATTAAAGGAAAAGCAGTATAAGTGGATTCTCCCTTAGGCGGAAACCAAATTGGTTTCCATATCCATTCCACACAAATTGGAGGAAACCTTCATCTTGTAGCATATGCAAAGGATACATGAGCACAGATCTCATCAGGAGATCCCAAAGCCCTTTTGTGAAAGTCCCATCCTGTTATTCACAATCTCGAGACATTATACTTTTATTTATAGCTCTCAACTCCCGCAGTGGATAAAGAAAGGTAAATGTGGAAGGCCACAGGGACAAAAAAAAGTATTTTCTCGTATGCCTCGAAAAAAAAAGCCACCTTGGTAATATGTACTGGGTGAAAAGAAGGGAGTGAAGTCAAGTCAGTTCCTTCCCTAATCTATATGGGAGAAGGAGTTGAAGCATAAAAAACTGAATTGCCTGTAATGAACTCTCCCTTCACTGAAAGAAATTGTAATTCAAATTTGTATAATAAATTCAATCAAATTCCCTTCATGCTCTGTAGAATATCCAAAGTGTATATAAGTTTCATGCGGAGAGACACGTCTATTGAATTCCGACTTCATCCTTCCTTCCCGTTTCCCTTCAGTACTTTCTCCTGAGGATCGATCTCCAACTGCCTTTTACTTTCCTTCCAAATTCCTTCATTCACTTCACTATTATTTTCTGTTTCTCTCCAAAGATATTTCAAAGGCTTCTCTCTTTTTTTTTCAACTCCTGTCATGTGGCAGTCAGTTCCCTTAATTGACATTCTTAAAGTTTCCCAAGGTACGCTTCTTCCTTCTCGTGTTTTTTTTCAAGAGAAATTCTCTATAAATAAATCCAAACTTCAAGTGTCGTCTTTCATGTGATGTGATGGATTGATGGAAATCGCGAGAAAAAAAAACTAAGACAAAATTTTATTGGCCAGAGGAGAAAACTACGCGGAATGTTTCAATTTAGCAAACTGAGTTAGGAAAGTTTAGGACTTGGAGGGGAAAGAGGGATTGAAGGATGACTTCGGATTGAATTATTTTTTCAAAAGAAAGTGAAGGGAGTGAAGTGGACAAACATTGGGAAGTAAAAATTGCCGAAGGAGCAGGACTGGATGACAGACGGAGTGTTATAAACTGTAGGTATGTGAAGTTGCGGTAAATGAAGAATGAAGGGAATTGGAGTTGGTGACTAGGGTGAATTACGTACGTAATCGTTGTGTAAGGGAAGGTGAGGGAGATGGACAGTACTAAAGGACGAAGAAAAGTGTCTCACTTTTATACGAAGAAAAAAGGGAAGTAGGCAACAAGAAAATTGGCAGGATTGACTTGGTGCTCGAGGACTTCTAACAAGCTTCTCCCCTCCAACCCATACACACAGTGAGAATTCCAAACCCCTTCCCCCCAGTCACCAAGGAAAGAACCAAAAAACTAATTTAATTCCGTCGCTCCTTCAATTGTGGGACACTCGCCTCTTCGCCTTCCTCTCTTGACAATACAACGCTTCAAGCCACCAAATTCTGTCCTTATGTATGTTCATTGGGAATGGGAACCTCTCACGTTTTCCTCCTTTGGCATTGAATAAATACTGATACACGTTCTCTCACGACCGTACTTACTGGCCAACGTAAGTATTTCCCGTCCTTCAGATCTTCCTTCCCTTTTTCCCTTCAGGACTGGAGGGAGAAGTGAAAATCTTCTTGGAGTCCTCCTACGCCTTTCCTTCTAAATTCTTCCAAGCTTTTCTCTAAGGGCTTCTTCTTCTTCTTCCGTGTGTCCTGGGCTCTGGATTTCTCTCAAAGACAAACCAACCCAACGCCTTTTGTGTACAGTACGCAACACACAATGCGTGTGTGGATGTGGACTTGACGGGCGGGGCAGGACTATTTTTACTATTAGGCGACAGCAAAGTTTCCATCGTCTTTGGAATGAATGAGGGAAATGACGGAAAAACTGATTGTTCTCTCCTTCAGGTTGTAGAATGAGGAGGTTGTTATCTAGGGAATACGTCCCCGGGTTCTAAATACAATTAAAGCATCCCTCCAATACAGTTCTGGATGAGAATTCCTCAAAAAAATGTATTTGGATTTTTATCCTTGACTATTTCCTTTGACTTGGTAGTTTGAAATGTAATATTGGCTTCATTTAATGACGTGCTATGTCATGTCATTTGCATACCACATTGATCCACCACACATTTGCTCATGATGTTGAGGAGATGGAACAGTTATGCTGGGATAGGGTCTCCAAATACAAACGTGTACGCGTTACGTTACGTTGGGACTTTCACCCTTGGGTAGTGAAAGGGAAGGGGTTTTTCTTCAACGACGAAGAAATACCACCTGCGGCCGCTCTCGCTCACTTTGTCAATAAGGAAGGAATTTTCTCTTGTCTTGTTCATGTAGAAATACGACGATGCTGACAATTAACTTATAGTCATCATGTAAACAGCGGAAGCGTCAGACAGAATACTACATAAATGGATTTTGGGGTATGAAATAAAATATGGGCAGAATTTTGTGGAAGGCAGATTACGAATTTCCCCGCTGAGAGAAATTTGTTCCATGGAATTTCCCCTGGACGTGTTTGGTGTTGGGATGATGAATGAATGGGTCAAGCTGCTTATTGCTACGTATGTTGAAGGAGTGGGGGTGGCCTGGAATGTAATTTGATGAAAAGGGTGAAAGCGACAAAACAGAATTTCATCATTCTTTGAGTAGATTGAGGTTTCCCTGGGAGTGGAGGGGATAGGAGTAATATTTTGTGATGTGAAGGGAAAAAGGGCGTTGGACTTGAAGTTGACAAACAGGAGTTCATGAGTTGAGAAGATCACATGTGTAGCCTTATGTGCATAAGAAGGAGATGGCAGATTGCGAGATAATAGATCGTATGTTTTTGATGCCCCCCGTGAGAGATTCTCCACCAAGTTATACCTCTATTATTTTTCTGTTTCCTTCGTCTCCCGTGTGTACTGCTGGGGGTTCCTGGACTCATTTCACTTTGCTGGTGTTGTACTTCTCTTCTATTCCTGGGTTGAGAAGGTCGCTCCTAGTTTTCTAGCCTTTCCCCTTTCATTTTTTACCCCTGCCTTGAATGTTTTTTTCCCGGATGAACTTTTATAGGAAATTCCTCAGGAGATTATAGACTGCAATTTTTCTCCAGTTCTCATCCTCTTTGTGCATGCCTTGATGTCTATTTTTTTTGAGGCGCCGGAACCCGGTTCCAACTCCCAACCTATGTATCATCCATGCGAGGAGGAAGCTACTGTGTGTGTAAGACGCTGGGAGCACACAGACAGACTTAAATGTCCCTAAGCTATGTGTACACGTACAACTTATTCTTGACATCTCCTTCTTCGAAATGATATGTTTCCTTATGTTTTATTTTGACAGCTTCTCCCATTGGTCCCACTTTCTTGGCTCAAGTCGCCTTGAATAAAATACTCTTTCCAAATCCTATCCTCAGGATTATCAAATTACCCACTTATTCATGGAGAGGATTTCCTTCCTATGGCTATGGCCGACAATGGGTTTTTAGTTCACGGTTTCACGTTTCGAGATAAAATATTTCTTGTAGTTTTGTAAGGCCAATGCGACTTTCATCTCTGAATATGTGCTAATTGGTGAAAGGCATACCAATGTAAGGACATTTGAGTGGGTTTAACGGTCAGAATCAGAATTGCTCGGGAAAAAAAGCTGTCGTCATCCAAGGATTCTAACGAATCCGAGAACGTGTCCGAGTTAGTCAACTTGAAAAGGGTTTTGGCGCGTGAGTTTCTTCAAATTTTGGGTCTGTGCTAAAATATGCCGAAATCTGTTGTCCTTTCCACGCGGGTTTAGCGTCTCATCTTTCAAAAATGGAAAGATTGGTCGTGCAAAGGCAAACTAGATGGGAGACTCATGGATATGGATGTGCGAGGTGTGGAAATGCAAAAAAAAATACATTCGTAGAATACAAATGTGAATGGACGAAAAGGGAGTCGGGGGCGCCGAGTATCTTGACTTATGTAAGGAGGGTAAACTCCGTGACTTGGATTTTAAGGAGTAGCGGGAATCACGTGATGTCACGGATGCATCGTTCCTGCCTCCTAATTCACGCCTAGGCCTAGTCCCTAAACCCGTTGCCCCCTTTCAACAATTTCTTTTAGGAGATTCCTTTGCCCTCTTTAAATTATGTCTTAAAAAGATCCAAGGAAAGAGTAAATTAAACTTTCCCTGCCATTCCTCCATTGTCGGAAAACATTTTTCCACATTCGTGAACTCAAGACGTTCTAATTAAGTTCTAGCCCTTAGGAAAAAAAACAACTCACCTCAAAGCTTCTTTGTAGTGAAATATGGCATCTTCTGTATTACCCAAATCCTTTTGTAGATTTGCATAATTGTAATGCATTTTTGCATTGTGTGGAAGAAGGCGGAGTCCGGACCTGTCAAAAATATTTTAATTCAAATCAGGAAAAGATGAAGGAAATGATGGATGGAACGTGAGGTAGTCAAGGGGGTGGGATTCGTTTCAGGATTTAAATGGAGAAAGTGGTTTGGAGGAATGGGTCTTCACTTCCTGGAAGTGGAGGGTTCTAAAAGTTTTGAAGTTTATTTGAAGTGGTGGGGGGAGGCATGGAAGGATGAGGGAATCAATACAATAAAAATCAAAATGGGGATCCTGAAGGTGGTGATCTTTGGAGTCAAGTCTTGTGGGTTTTTTTTTTCTTGGGATGGTCATATGATGAAGAGGGGAGGAAAGAGGAAGGAAAGGGGCAGGTGGATGGCATGAAGTTTCCTTCATGAAAGGAAGAGTACGTAAAGTGCGTGGAGGTACACGTGTTGGATATTCACATAAAATATTTATATTGATATTACGTAAAGAGAGACTCCCTCGTGCTCCAATCCTTGTTTCGTTGCCAAGTTTTACAGGCAAATAGAGTGAGAATGAGGAGAATGATGATTTTGACCATGTTGACTCGAAGGGAAGATTTTTGTCGGATCATAATTCGCTCAGCTCCAACCCCTACCAGGAGACTGAATCCCAAACTGACAAAAGGAAATTTGATATATTACCTTGTGTACTCACAATTAAGCCTAGGACGGAAATAAATCATCCTCCTCTTAATCACTATCCTCTAATTTTCCATTTGCACTTCCTCGACTCACTCTTTCATTCCTGCATAATTGATCCCCTTTATCACGGGAGCTTTTGGCCAAAAAACAAATATGCTTTTCCTTGTATCTTAAGCTAGCGTCGACAGCTTTCCCTTTTCCCCTGCCTGTCTTACTCACTCCCTTCAGTCTTGTGAAGCTGTAAACTTTTGAAAATGATCTAATTCTTTTTTCATGTGCGGGTAGGATCAACTGACATGATGAATCTCCTTGTTTAGCTTTCGTTAAAACAACTGCTCCTCGTTTTTCATTTTCTCAGACTTTTCCCGCCCATCCAAAGGCTTTCCTTTACCATAAGCAATGGCTGGGCCCAAGGAATCCGTCGCCTGGATTCATATTATTGTGGTTCCCTGAAAAAGGCCACATTTTCCTTTCCTCCTGATTGTATTTTTTTCTCCAGCTCTTTCCTCCCCTTTTGTCCAAGACTTTTATTTGAGGAGTGAAAACCGTCTTGAGTGAATTTATGACGCAATCGTTTTTCATGAAAAGTTCTCCCACGATGCGTGACACGGACCATTTGGTTTGTGTTTTATTATCATTTTGGTGGCAGTGGTCGCTCCCCTTGGTTATCGAGTGTGAAAACAATTACCATTCTCGTTCCTTGCCATAATAAAACTCGCCTTCATACCACCTCACAACAGGGAACAGTGTCATAGCTGTGTCCCTCTCCTTCCTATTACATTAAATGATTTTCCTTTCAATTCCCCACCCCCTGTGAGATTCCTACAAGGAAACTGACAGGATGGATTAATTCAATTTCCAACCCCTTTTATTACCAGTACTAAGGTTGCATTCAAAATCTACAGTTTATTGCCTTTAAAACTGACGTTATCAAGGTAAAATCTGATAAATGATAAGTCGACCGACCTCAGCTTTTGCTTCTTTACAACCAGTGCTGCGGAAAATTCAAAGCAAATGTAAAGAAGAGCGGAAAGGTATTAAAGAGAAAATTGTTAGAGACGACAGGGGTAAGGAAAATGTGGACATATTGTCATAGTTTGATAATAGATTGAATGTCACAGATAGGGAAGATTGGATACAGTAATGTTACCTTGTTCAATGTTCAACATGGAATAAAGCTTGGATGGGACAAAATGGATCGGAAATTCTCATAGGAGGTTTAAGCAATCTGAAGTCAACAAGTCTCAAGAGACTTTGAAGAGTGGCTTTGGTACTACAAAAGGGGGGAAAGGAACGCCAAGTGCCTCCTAGTCCACTGTACTGGCTATCTATTTTATTTTTCCATCCTTACATACCATGTGTAATCCGAAGTAAATGCCGACTGACGACTACATTCTGGACTCCTCCCCCTTAGACATTCCATTGATTCCCTCCCCCATCGTCCCTTCCGCCCATCTCCAAAACATTGCTGACGAAGTCACACACAAGAAAAATGGAATTTATTAAGCCTTACCTCGGAATATACAGGATTCTCTCTGCGACGACAAAACCAACTCGGAACAGAAGATTCGATGCTGGAATGAATGGAATGATGAGAAATGTCAAACCAACCATCATATCTCGCTTGGCTTTTCCCTGGAAGTGAAAGGAGAAAAATAAAGTTCAGTTTTGAACAAATAGGGATAGGAGTTGAGAGTCCAGTTCCAGTGTTTTCAAAACAACAAAGGCATGGAATTTTGCGGGAGCAGGCAGTTAGATTATGTAAGAGTGTAAAAGGGAAGAGGTGAAATGAAGTCAAGTGCAAACTTTCTGTGGCGGAACGATTTCCCCCCCGCATCAACTCTCGAATCGCACTTTAGGCAAACGAATGGAGTTCTCGGGGAAAATGCATTCATAGGAAAATGGGAATGGAGGGGGATCAAAAGCATACCTTTGAGTGGAAAATCGTCCATACTAGAAAGGAATAAAACAAGATAGCAGCTGTATTTCGAGCATCTGTCCATCTCTGAACCAGTGGAATCGATCCTGTTTTAATAGAATTGAAATAAGGTTCAAGGCATTCAAAGTACATTCTGGTCACAAATTTATTTTTTTTGAAAATTAAATTTCCAACTCACCCATTTGCCAGTCGTAGTTGAGGGAGATTGGAGCCAGAAGAAGCCAAAAGTTGAAGGCAGGCAAATACGCAAACGTCCGGAACCTGGAAATGTTCCAGTCAATTGTTTTATTTCTCATTTATTCACATTGATTAGCACTTTGACTACGTTCTGGGAAGGAGAGAGACGGAATTCTGTAGTATCCGCCTGAAACTCTGATTTATTCAGACGCATTTCATTCCCTTCTCTTCCTCCTTTTGCATTCAAATCATGTACTTTCACTCATGGGATGGACGTAGTACTTATCTACTGATTTAATTATTACTGATTTATTCTATTGCTCTTTGTTATTTGATCTGAAGTTCAACCAAGCACAAAATTAATAATTCTATTTGACAGAATTTGAGTCTGAAGCAATTTTCTATGTTCTTACAATAAGAGGAAAACAAGTTTGTACCTGGTAGCTTTGGATCTATCAAAAGATGCCGGGTTGTCTTGATCCGAAAATTGTGGGAGAGAGCCTTGGAGCATAATGATCCGGAAAATCATAAAAACTAGCCCCTGTGAAAGACTTAGATTTTAGGGCACCATCACAAAGTTTTTTTTAGGGTCAGGAGCGACGTGGGAATTTGATGAGGCTCTGGGCATTAATATAACGATTTTATGCCCTTCTTTTACATGCCCAATTTGAGTGAGTGAGGATTTTTTGAGGAAAAGGAACACGGCACAGAAGGAGGCCTCCTGTTCTAATTAGACGTGGATCATCCGATGTACCCCTTCATGCATGTACACTCAACAAAAGGTTGAGAACAAAGAAAAGGGACTTTGGGTGTTGGGATTCCATCCTTCAAATTATTAATTTGGTAGCCTATGATTTTTGTGTGTAGTAAATTTACCCCGAATGCAACGATGAATAAACGCTTGAACAGGAGCTCTGCTTTCAAAGTTTTCTTCCTCGTATAGAAATAGCTGAAAAGAAGAATTTAATTTTAATATTTGTTTTTCAGGTTGTGAGGGGCGGAGGTATGCTCAAGCCTTACTTGGATATTAGACGGCGGTGAAGGTAGACGTCCCACGTGAAATTGATTCCTAGTACAGTGATCCCATGTTCCTTGGAAAGCATGGCTGCAAATGCAAGAAGGACTGATAGAAGGACGAGTCTTTGACTCTCACCTTCTCTTTGGCACCTGTGAACCAGAGGAAAAGGAAAACGCAAATTCAAACCAACCTCACCACAACTTATCCCTTAAAGGTAAAGGCAAACCAGTATCGTCGATAATTTACCTACTCTCGTCTCTTGACTTGAAAGTCAGAGACACTTTGTTATTCCCTTCTCTCCTGTGGCGAAGTGTCAGGGCCTTGAATTATTGAACTGTTTAAAAGGTTTATTTTCTCTGATTCTCTTACCACAACATGGATTCCAACTCCTTGTTCTATTCTAATTTAAACCGACAGGCGGCCCCCGCTTACAATCCCTTCATCCAAACCAAAATATTTTATATCATAACCAAATTATTACACACCATTGGTAAAGTAAGGCCACTGGATGAAATGTGGATGTTGAGTAATTTACGTATCCAGTCAAATTCAAAAGTCGGGAATCTAATCCTGACTAATGGTACTATTTATTTGCTCCATCCTCTATTCATGCGGATTCTGCGAGCCATAGGATTTTTTTTTCATCTGATTCTATCCATCGTTTTAAATGGAAAACGGATTTCTTCACATGAGGAATTTGCAAAGACATGGCGATCCCCTGCTCGCATTTGGTTTTGAATGTAGTACAATCGTTTTTCTACTCCTGTGGCGAATCTTGGATCCAATAAATCAGTCTGGATTTGGATTTCCTTCTCCTTCCAATCCCACTAGTAACCCACCAGATGCATTCACTGATTCTTTCTAACATTTTGAAATCACACGAGGAATTGGTTGAAGAAATCTTATTACTTGACTAGAGCGACTTGCATCTTGAATGTAGCTTTGGGCTTCCTTTTATCTTTGGGACCCTTTCTTTCATTTTGGCCACTAGAATTTAAGCTTTTGTGATTGCGTTGATTGATATTGATTGATAATTTACATTTGTGATTCTTTTTATATGAAAACTTTCATCGAATATTGTCAGATTGTTAATTTTCTAAACTAACTCAAAGCGATGCATTGTAATTTTCACCTATTTTTCCTAACTAGCCCAAAACAAGGCTTTGTGTGTGAATCATAATGACTTTAATCCCACGCTTTTCTAGCCCGAACTGGTACCAAGATAAAATCGGGAAAAAGTAGAGCGTGTGGAGTTCATACTGGTTCCTTCCTGGACTGAGCAAATAATAACACACCTGTCCAACTTGATTAGGACTGGCCTTAAATTAAGGTGAGATGCGGCGCATATGATTGATTTAGCCCAACAAAAGCTCCTACTACCTTTTGCCTGAAAGTATTTTACATGCCATTTGAAGGAGATTGTGGAAACCTTCAACGCGGAAACCTTGTTAGTCGAATGGGAGGAATGGCGTGTCAACACGCACTTTCTTCGTGGTGCACTAATTAGCTCCCTGCAATAACTAATTCTCTTTCCTAATCTTGGCTCCCGGATTTGTGCGGCTTGTCCTTCCTTTCACGCGGACCCAAGGTTTTTGGCTGAGAATCATTTTCCCTTGTAGTTCTTTCCATGGCGTGAAATGTTTTACGGCTCTTTCAACTCGACGTTGTGTCAGGGATTCCTTTTTTTCTCCTGTCCGATCCCGTGTCCCATCCCTTTCTCAAAGATACTGGGGTCTAGGAATACTGAGATTTATTAGATGTCTTTCCTGACTCTTTTAGGGTTTTCTGAGGTGATTGTACTTCCTCCATAACTTCCAAAGAAAGCAAAAGTTGTAAAATGTTAGTGTTTAGTTTTCTTTACCTTGGCCAAGTGGAATGTAGCGTAAATTTTTTTTACTCTGGATTGAAACATGACAGGATAAGTTGGGCTAAGACTCTGTGAAACATACTTTGCATGGTGGGATACGAACATTTGGGCTATTAAGTCCACATGCTTCCTGCTATGATCTTAGAGCCATGAAATCCGAGCTTGGTGATGTTGTTTGGGTTAGAGGCATTGGGAGGAAGGGATTGTTTATGTGTAGCCGTAATCACTTCAAGATACGTTTTAAGGGAAGGAAAAGTGAAGGAGGCGTTTCTGATAGGTCCTTAATGGATTTGGAAAATGTTGGGGATGAAAGTGGAGGAGGACGAAAAATTCTTGGGAAGAGATTTGGAAGAGGATTGAAGGAGATGGCTGCTTAGCTTTGAAGCGTGTTCTGGAGTAGGAATCGTGGGTGATTGGAAATGGTGTTTATGTGAAGATAGGAAAGGAGGAGGTTACGGAGTGGATGTTGATAGGGAATAAGGTTTGGAACGAATCTAATAATTTGAGGAAAGAAAGCATGGGAGGGATTGGGGATGGAGGACCTTCAAAATAGGATGGTTTGGAAGATATCCGACTTTTTCAAGGATTTCCGCTCTCCTACACCCTTTCATTCCACTCCATGTCCAATGGAATTCCCCCCCCCCCCCCGCTTTTTAGCACGGAACGAAAAAGCAGCCCCACTACCTCATCATAACTTCTCTCAATTCCGAATACTTTCCACGTAATCGTCTTATCTTTCACACTTCTTTCCCTAAGCCATTCAAACAACCAACGCCACTAGCAAATGCTCTGTCTTTGCATGAATTAACCAAGTTTTACTGGAAATCTCTTTACACATCCTGCTCCCCCAGCTCTAACCCCATAACTAGTCCTACCGCCATTAGCAGATTTGATGTTCCTTCTTTCTGGCTGAATAACAATATTTTAGTTGGCAATGCAATGGTCTTATGGTATATTGATATTTTGAAATTTTGATTTCTATATATCAAATCGAAGTAATTGTTCAGATTGATTTATTAAGATCACAACTCCGTCAGTCAGTGTCTTTTGCATAAAATGCAGAATTGTGTTCGTGTATTTTGATGACTTGCTGGAATGGATTGATATAGAAATGGAAGAAAAGGAGGAGGACGGATCAATGTTTGAGAATACAAGGGAAGGGAAATGGCTAAGGAAATGTAAAGTGACATGATGATAAGGAGTAGTCTTGGAAGGATATGCAACAGAAGAACATAAAATCAGTTATAAGGAGCAATAGCACAGGGGGAAACAGGACAATGGGGTAGGGCGGGTATCATTCCCTTCAGAAAATGCTGTCAAGTGAGACACCTCAACTTGGAAAATATTTCGGAAGCCATTGTCCTCCGTTAACACGCAGTCTCTCCAATCGTTCGTATTCACGAAAACCTGAAGTTAAATTAAAATCGATAAGAAGCAGATTTTACGTCGTCGAACAAAAGATCGTTCACGCTCTTCCTTCTCATGGGGAAGGGGCACGGCTACAAGGTTAGAAGAAGAAAAAAAAATCTGTTGATTATGGGATGGGAACGAAGAGTTTACTCCTTTTCCTCCTGCCAAACTTCTCTCACTGCTTTCTTCCTTATTTATTCATTGCAAAGGAGCCAAGTACTCTGGGCCGGGTCGTCCCTGTCTTTGGCAGCCCATTCCGATCTCCTTATCTATATCCCCTTCACTTATTTCCAACGCTACTTTCTCCCCGCCCTTATAATTATCCTTCCTACACTTCCAAAGGATCCGATTCCCCCCGATTTTGATCATCCCATTAATTCCACTCTTTCCAACTTCTCAATTTTAGTCTTGAGGGCTAGATCTCAGGTGGAGGACATTCTTGGCGGATATTTTAATTACCAAATTTATAACTTTTATCCTTTTCTTCTAGGAATTGATCTCGTTCAAATTTGAATATTTTTCACATTCTTAATTGACCCATCTGCTGTTCTGGATTTGAACTCGGGTATGACGCCACAGCCACAATGTGGACAACAGAAATGTTTCAATGAATCTCTACCCTGTTTTCGAATGAGTAATAAAAAATTGGAATAGTTGTCCCAGGAGTATTTATGGTACCTTCGAGTCTGATTCTATTTGAGTTGACCGAGTGTTTCTTTTTTAGAAGAAATCAATACAAAGGTCTAAAATTCAGTGATTCAGTCAATAGGTTTGGGATTTTCCTTGGGGGCCGTAAGAAGGAGGGCTGAAGAACTTGGACGGGCAGTTAACTTCCCTGACATCTTTTTTTTTAGGTTTGAGAGTCCTACGGAATTGTCTGAGAATTCCTTGCGTCAAATGTACTTGTAAGGTTTTCCAGGGAAGGAAACAAGGTCCATGGTCCATGTCTTTTGTCAAGAAAAAAAACCCTTGTGTACTCTCGTTTGAAAAGAAGGGAATCTGGAGGGAACGGTCAAACTCCGTGCTCAGCGTTCTTCTCCTGAATGAATTCCATCGAAAGGTTTGTTAGCTTTGACAAATCATTTCCCCGAATTTGATGACAGTCGTGAATCCAAAAGCACAGAAATAACTGTGTTCCTTGGAAAACTTTTACTCCGTCAAGGGGGGAAGGAGGGAATTCAAAGACAAACAAACGGGTTTTCCCTTTGTCTGCCAACCATGGTACGTTCCCATTTTCCTTTTCCTTCATGTCCTCTGAATAATTTGCAATCATGGCTAGTAGTCCTGCACACCGCTTTCTTTAATTTCTGATTTGAGGTAGTGCTAGCCCAGCCCTCAGTTCCACTTTCCCCACTACGAGACATGCTAACTCCGTTTCTTCAGAGGCAATGGAGTGGAATAAAATTGGAAAATGTGATTGTTTGAAAGAGCTGCGTTGTGCCGTAAACTGATTTACTTCCTTTCCCTTCTAAATGTTCTGCCGGATCCCCAAGTTTACATGCTTACTATGTTCTTCCCGTTTTTGTACTCAAGGATGACGACAACGACAAGTAGAGCCATTTGTGTGCGGGGAAATGATCATCTTAACATCTGACACCCCTCCCAGCAAAACCTCTTCCTTCCTTCCTTACGACCCAGTCTAACAACTGAAGGATTTGTACCCCCATTTGGATGGAATTCAATGTCTTAATCCAGTTGATTTTAAATTGCTTTGTGTGATGTCATCCCTGGGGTTGTGGAATACTTTGTATAATCGTCATGCCATGCAAATAATTGTAAAGGATACAGAAGCAACGAGGATCCCGCCGTGCCTTGGGTTTGAAAATAAATTGTGTAGGTGGTGGATTCAAAGGAATGGAATGGCTGGTAGATGAGGCCTAAAATGAGACCCGCACTCATTCCCTTTCCTTAGCCCATTACAAAACCTTCCCTTCAATGTGCAACACTTTCACTTGGTCAGAACGAGTAGGAAACAGCAAAGTACATTTGATTGCACAGCTCCCCGGGGCCCCAGAAAAGCCAGTCCTCTTCCACAAAAAAGCAAGCTGCCAAAACCAGCTGAAAAGTTCTACTAAAGAGAATATCCAACCTTTTTGCACTCTATAACATTTCCCAGTGCATTGATGTTGGGGGAATAAGGGCTCCATCATGCCCAATATTGTATGCAAGCACCCTTCAACTCCAAACACTAATTTATGTTCTGTCTCTCTCGGCTCTCTTTCCTTCATTACATTAAGATTTCCTTGAAAGCGGCTTTAGGTGTACAGTATCCAGTTTGTA
Source organism: Orthonychiurus folsomi (assembly GCA_036851895.1). Taxonomy (NCBI): domain Eukaryota; kingdom Metazoa; phylum Arthropoda; class Collembola; order Poduromorpha; family Onychiuridae; genus Orthonychiurus; species Orthonychiurus folsomi. Next base: position 62,775 of record JAAXYW010000027.1, on the reverse strand, counting down.
CCAAATTTTTTTAAGCTAATCCCCAGATTCTTACCTGTTGTAGCATAAGAAAGACATAAGCACAAAGATTGATGCAAGGACATCCGCTCTTCCCACAATCCCCGTCACCTGAACAATTAAAAGGAAATTGTAAATTAATTAGTTTATAAACGTTGGAACCTCCATCTGAGAAATGGAGGAGTTTTCTAATAATTTTTGAACACTTACCGCTTCCGTATGAATAGGATGAACGGCAAAATGAAGGGCCGCAATAATAGCACCTGTCCGACTTGTCCTAACAACTTCTAAACAAACTTTGATAAATATTGTGCAGACTGTAGCATGGAGAAAGACATTCACAAGATGAAATCCCATTGGCTCCAAGTCATGAAGGAAAGCATTTATTCTGTAAATTAAAGGAAAGCAGGAGATTCAAAATCCAACAAAAGTTGTAAGTCATAAAGACTAAAATAGTAATTTGGGTCAACATGCATCCTCCTTCATTCCTGTTAGTTTGACTACTAGTATTACTATTGCAGGGGTCTTTCGTGGTTCCTGCTCGTGGCCATTTGGGTTTGGAATCGGATTAAAACCGAGGAAAAGGGGCGGGAGTTGCGTTTAAGTTAAAGTTGAAGAGGAGGGATGCGGTTTATGTGTAGTGCCGCATATTTGACATTTATCTAGTCATTTGTCGCACAGAGAGGAATATTATGGCTAAGAATAAGACGAGAGGAGTTCACAGGAAATTTCATTTTGTGGACAAACGGGGGCGGATTGAATCCCAAAAGTATGTGAAAGCTTGAGAGTTGCTTCCCTTCCACTTCTGTGTATGAGTAAGTAAAACCGGACGACGAAATCTTGAGTCCCCAGTCCAACGGAGTATGTAATAGGAACGGAGTCGACGGAAATGAAAAAGAAAGTCCGTTGTCCTTTCTTTTTTCTTTCCCCTCCTGAACTTGGAAGGTTTTTTTTTGTGAACGGTCTATGCCCATGAAGGGGAAATGATGGAGCGACGTGTGTGGTGTGTGTTGTGAGATAAGATTTGAAAGTTGACGATACATTTTGGGGAGGAGACTTGAATTTTCAGGTTGGAAGGCCGACAGCGGACTTGAAGACACTTGGCCAGGCTTTGGAATGGACTGAGAGTTCTGGTTGAGGGAAAGGCAAAAATGTTATTGAGACAGACTCCGTCCTTGGCTAGTATGGGATGGGAGGCGTAAGTCAGTGTTGGTGGTGTCCAATACTTTTGAAATTGAATTTGGGAAGGGAAAAGTTCTTTTTTTTTGGGTTGAAGCTGGGCTACAGTGAATGGAGTGATATGCAGAGGGAGCGATTATTGGGTGTGCATACACGACTCAAGTCTTACTACGTACATCGAGGTATATATTGTCATGCGAAGGGTTTATCTCTCGACAGGAGTGGGAAAGAAAGCCTAAAACTCAACCCGTCTAGCTTTCGTCTTCTTCCCTTCCTGACTCATCCATGAGGAAAAAAGGCACACGGGGGTTTGGACAAGAATATGTCCAAGAAAAAAAGCCCATCTGAAATGTTTTACCATGGCTTCCACCATGCATTGTACATAAGGATTCCAGGGAATTTTTTTTAGAGCATGAAGAATTTGTACACTGGGAGCAGAAAAGTTGGCTTTTTAGAAGAGAAGGAAGGGGTGGGTAGTCCAAGAAGTTTTTTTGTTAGACTTGGGACGAAGGAGAGGGAAGGGATTCACAATTCTGGAGGAAGGGATTATGCTTTGATGTATGAAAGTTTAATGATGATATTTTTGTTGCTCCTCAAATTGCAATGCCTCCAGGTAGTAAAGGCCTGTATTTTTTTTCTTGTGTATACTGGAACGTAACATGTGCCTGCCTCCCATCCATCCATCCGTGGAATGAGGGGGAAAAGGGAAAGGGGATTTGATATGAATCCAAAATTCACTCCCGCCTTTTGTCCACCGACCCACAGCCCGAGCCCACATCTACTAACATTACTCTGAATGACTTTGTTCTGGACTCCATGTACTCCATTCATCTTCAATTCATGGACTTCTGCACACGGTTATTGCACTTTCCATGGATGGAAATCCACTAGACTCCATACACACACACACATATCCACGCATTAGGGAAAATGCTCCCACCCCCTCATTCCCCTCAACCAGGATCCTATAGTAAAGGTTCAAAACTGGATGCAATAAAATTTGGAGCTTCCTACTTTCTCTACACGATCTATTGTTTCCCGTAAAATGTGGGAGGACGAAAATTTAGCACACTGAGATTGTTTCTCCAACTCCAAGTCTAAAGCACTTGAACGGTGGGGGTGGAGACTGAGTAATTTTTCACTTCTTCTTCTCAACTTCTTTTGCCTTCCCTTTCCTCCACCCCCTTTTTTACACAGCGGACACTATAAAAGACTGGAATAGAAAAGGAGAAAGTTTAAAGGAAAATTAAGATCCATTTTGCAGGTAATTAGTTTGAAAAGTGCTGAAGGATATCACGGAAAGAGCCTCTTAGAATTGCAGTTGGTAAAGGGGGAAAAAGGAGGAATTGAAAACTTGAGAGTAGAAGGTTCTTCCCTTGTTTGGCGGTGTAAGGAAGGGAGGATTGTAAAAGAAGGGAATTGGGAAAGTGTCGGTGAAAGTTTTAATTTACTACATTGTAAGGACGCGGAGAGGATCCTTTTCATTTTCAGTATGTGTTGGATGTTGAATTTTTAATTTGATTATTCATAAATGAAGGGATTCATGGTGGTTTGTTTTCTACATTTTTCTTAATAAAAAGTTGACTCAAATTTGGCAAGACTTATATGTATGCAAAATGAGTTAGGGAAGGACGGGTTTAAAATTGGAGTCAGTTGGTGAGTAAAGGAATTGACTTTGTCCCTTTAAAGTTGAATTGGAAACCTGGAAATTAGTTTGGATTGAAAGACAGGTCGGGTTGGATGAAGGGGAAAGAGAGTTTCCTTTTCCATGGATTGCAAAGGAGGAGTACAAAGGGTTGCAGGGGAAAGTTGTAAGGATACAGAGTTAGGGAATGGGGAAGTCAAAAGTTGGGTTGAGAGTGGGTACTCTTAACATGAAGATAAGGTAGATGAGGATTCTACTTTGGGTGAATGGGGAAGAGGAGACAAATTGGGAGCTTGGGGAGAGTTCGTAGAGAAGACGTGACACACCGTGTATTGAATTTTGTTCACATGGAAAACTTTCTGGATGAGCTATGAGCACTAATTCGAATCGAACTTCCTTTCTCTCCTATCAACTTATCATTCCACATGCAGTTAGAGTCCTGGAATCGTTTATATATACACACAAAGCGGAGGGGAATGAAAAACTCCCTCAGATCCTCAGCTCCTGATAGAGTGTTGCACACACATTTAAGGTAAGGTGCAGATTCGTGCTTGTTGAAGGCACTTTGTAAATGCATGTGCGGATTGTACAGATGGGCCCGTGTGCATGACTTTCTTTTTATCTTGAGAGAAAATAGGAACGGCGAAAATGTAACCTGTATCTTTTTACAGGACTCCCATTCAATCCACACAAAGGGATCCTCAACAACCAATCCAAAGGAATCGCTCTTGCATAGTTCCACACGAAGAGGGTGCGGAAAGCTTTTATTTTCTGTATTCTTTCCTCTTTTTTTTTGTTTCCCTTCCCTTCCAGAATCCTTCTCCGTCTCCGTCTTGTACTCTGTCCTTAAATGCACACAATTTTTCACTAAATTTTGACAGATTATGACATAATCTTGAGTCTCTGCCAGACACCCGTTCCCCCTCCCTTCGACTCTGGGTCACAGGGTGTCTTATGAACATTTCATTCATTGGATTTGGCTGACTTGAAAGAGCCCAAATAACCATTCCTTCAGAAAATATGATCCCATTTCCTTCTACCTCTGAGAAATGACGTTTGGACTATGAAGACAAGTTAACGCCCTTTTCATCTCAAAGCTTCGGGGCGGACTCCACCTTTTCTCTTCCTTATCTGGTGAAGAGGAGCCTTTATAGTTTTCACTAAGCACCAACTATGAATATTTTAAACTTATTTATGTTTCTTTTCGTACACAACGGATTTTTCCTTTTGGAAGAAGGACAATGGAGACAAGGGGATTTTGGGAATGAGGTTGAAGGAACGTCTTGTATCCAATATCCAAGAAATTGGGAAAAGTTTCCTTCCGAACATTTTTTGGGAATGTGTGATGAGTGTGTATGGGTTTCCCTAACCGCAATCCTCATATTGTTACACTTGGTGGTTTGGGTTTTCTATTTGATTACTTGTATTTTTTATTGTGTCAAATGGCTAATGGGAAACCACAACCAACCACCACCTGCTTCTGGCACTCAATTCTCTGACGTCTTATATTTGGTGAACCTAGGGTTAAGTTTAATGTGTCAGAACCAGTGCTGTACCATGAGGTAAATTGGGTCCTGGTGTCTGGTCTACCATCATTGGATCTAACGATCAAAGGGTTCTATCTTACAATTTGGGTGTAACAACAGACTGGAGGGAAGAATTTAAAGATGAAGTCGGTTGAATGACAATGCATGGGGAATTTCAAGTTGCCTTACACCTACCTGCATTTGAACAATTGGAAAGAAAAGAGGTGGAAAGTCCTTCGGACTTAATGAAAGTGCAAATGGTTTGGTGTGTTGACTGTTTGCCGGCAGCGTTGGATTAGGTGTGGACGTCAAGTGTCTCCAACTTAAACACGCTAATTCCTGATGAATCCCTACATTATTTTGAGTTCTCACCTAATGATCCTCTACAGTACATTGACTCCGAGAGCAAAGCTTTAACCCCAATGATTGAGATGAGAATTCAGTTGAACCCAAGCTTTTCATATGAACCAACAACCCTTTTGGTTTGAAAGTGAAGAGGGACTGAGAACTAGGGGGAGAAAGCAAACCTCTCATGCACAGGATTTTCACAGCCATGCCTGCTCTCATGATGTGCTTGTTGGTGGTTGGGTGGGCTGTGATTTATGTCCTACTCTCATCCTCATGTTCCCCGAATATTTTCACTTGGACCCCCGCAAATTCACTCAAGGCACAATTTCTATCAAATAGAAGTTAAACAAGACGACTGTTCTATTGTACAAGTTCATGCATGTAGGAACATTCCCATGGATGGGAGAGAAGTAGTGGAAATAAATGTCCTTGCATGTTTACTGGAAGAGCTTTCCTGAGTTTCTTTGCCTTTTCCTTTCTCGTAGTTTGTAGGGATTTTTTTTCGGTTGTGGGAACAAAGGGAGAGATTGGTTCCGAATCAAACCATTCAAAGTTCTATTTGTGTGTGAGTGAATTTATAACCCAACGATTCCAAATGTTTTATGTCTCAAATTGATTTGATTTGGGTTGGTTCATTTTATATGTAACATACATACTAGAAATGCATAAAATGGAAACACAAATCGGGATGTTTAATTAAAATTTTATTCTACCCACTGCGACTGCCAACTGGAGACCTGGTTTTATTTATTGCCATTTATTGTAATCGAGTTAATGGATTCGGGCTTGGAGGACTGGGAACTCTTGGGGAGCAGGTGTAATTGAATTCCAAGTTAAAAGTTGAATATTTTATTATCCTGTCTGTGAGGGTTTTATTCCTCGAAAATCCCAGTTGGATCCGCGGGTTAAACATTTTGTGTCATAACTAATGTAATTACAGTTGGAAAAGAGCGTCTTACAGTTTGTAACAAATTTCTCGTAAATGGCGGGTATCGGATGAAAGTGGGACAAAGGATGGAGGTGGCAAGGGCTGGTAGTAGAGCAGGATGTGCCTGCATGGGAGAAACATATGAGTTTTCTCCCTCATGCTTGATAATTCTGAAGCGTACAGTTCTTACGACGGAAAAGGCTACAATTCTTTCTGTGATTGTGAGAGATGAAAAGGACTTCTCATTTCCTCACATGGCTCCTGGCTTAGAGCATGACGCTAAACTCCTCGGCACCGGCAGGCAAAACTTAAGGAAAACTTTTGTGGAAGAAATGTTTCTTGGGACTTTGGTGCACCATTCATTTTGCACATTTATATACGATGTGCATTACGAGCACTCGTGAAGCACCCGTCCTCTGTAATCAACTATCAGGGCAAAACTTGGAATTTAAATACATGTTAATTCCATGGCCATTGGATTGAGAGAGCGGTGGGTTCTTTGGAGAAAGGAGTTTGAAGATTTTGTATTAATATTCAAGTTTTTACATTTGATTGAAGAGAGGAAAAAGCTTGCAGACATTTTGAAGACTCGAGTCTGAATAGGAAATTTTGATGGAGAGGAATAGTTTCTGGGTTGGAGTTGTGGATTTGTCCTTACATTCAAAAGGGGGAATTACAGTCGAAAGCACTGTTCCATACAACTGTATTTGTCAGAAATCCATGTCTATGTTCTTTGAATGCCGGTAAGAAATGATAAGCTATCTGGCATGGCGTTTCCATTGCATTGGAAATCATAATTCTCTTCACATAGAATCTTCTATTTTTTTTACAACCGACGTAAAATGTACTTCTTTTATGATTCTCGAGTCCTTTCCGAGGGGAGTTGACATCAATATCTTTTGACAGGCTGACGGCTACGGACGTGGCTTCGACTTTCATTCGACTGACAAGAAAACCGAAGGAGGATATCCATTCCCTTTCGTATACCAATATTTTGCATGGCGACATAATCAATGAACGATTTATTCACTTCCCTCCTTCAATCCGCCTTACTTTTAGGTACATAAAATTTTGTATTTCGATATTTATATTTGAAATAATTTGGAATTTATACTTGTTTCCACAACACCTAAGAAATCCAATCTCTCGGCTGGGAGACAAATTCTAGACTGTATAGGAACTCGGAAGCAGGGGGAAGTGATTTGTGCCCCGCGAAGCTTTTTAATCCCAATCTGGAGTGGAAGTTTCTTTTTATTTTGACTTCAAACAAATTGATTGTAGTTAAAATCTCCCCAACTCCTTTTCTTCGTTCCCCCTCAAAGTGAATCTATTTTATTGAGAAGGAATCTCAAAGACGGATATAATCATTTGGATCAAGTATATATATGTATGTGTAACAGCAGGGAAGGGGGCGTGTTCAAAATGTGATTGAAACCTGTGGTGTAATCGGCTTTGTGTGGAGACCACTAGAAGGAATGCAATTTTCTGAAGAAGATTTCTCTCATCTTAACTTTAGGACTGTTCAAGTTGAAACAGAGGAGAAGAGCGCATCCCTTGACTGTAAGCCCGTGTATCAAAAGTTCCCTTCCTTCCTCTCATCTCCTTCACAGGAATGAAGCACGTCGACTAACTTTATTTTCCTATGCTTTGCCAACATTTACATTTCTTTATCAGGCAATTAAAAGGCAGTGAGGGTAAAGGCTGAAGGCAAGTATGTAGGTACGTAGGTATGGACAACAAAGGGAACTTACTCCCTTGAATTTATATGTAATTAGTTTTCTAGTTCATGGTGTCTATTATTTTATGGGTACTGAGGAAATGAAGCAGGTTGGGAAAGAGGAGGATACAAAAATCTTACATTGCCTTGTAATCCTTATGGGAAAAAATGTCTGAGGAGATGAGTTACCTGGAGTGGATTGCGGAAATGGAAAGCGGGGAGCAAGCACATGCAATCTCTTCTGATGGGGTATTGTGATGTGTTTTTTTCATCATTTTGACATGCTTCGATAACCGGGGGAGGGGAGGGGGAGAAAATTCGAGGAAGGATGAAAGGTTGAATCCAGGAAGAAAGGAAGGACGGGACGCGATACGGCTGTAGCTAGGAGTGAAGGAACATTCAGCTTAGATGAATATCCATAGCTCAGAATGTTATGTACCAGGAAAATGGGCAAACAGTTCGATCCAATAACTTTATATTGTTGCGTACTTCAGTTTTATGCAGAAGGTAAATGATCATCATATGAATCCGTAGCCATATTTTGGAATTCATGTCATTGAAAATTATTTATTGTGATTTCCATGATTGGTATTAACTTTCTATTCTAATTCTTTTCAACCTGTTTCCTTCCTTGAAGGGGGAGGATTTCCCAATAGTAGTTCAATAAATCCCATGGGATTTAATATTTGCCAAATATCATGAGACACCGGCAACACGTCCCTTTCTCCCCAACCTCTCGTTATTGTTTGCAGGAAGAAGGTTAGGAGTAAAGGGTGACGAGCTAACAGCGGCTACGGTTGTACGGTTTTGCATTCCTGACTGACATTCGCTCCTTTCCTTTTAAACCTTAACGCTTTCTCTCCGTCCAAAATACAACTACATATAATAAATGTTCATAGCACACACATTTCCCTCTCCCTTTCCCTCCGTGCATGACTACAGTGGGATGGAAATAAAGACAGAGTCATCCAAAAAGAAAACATTTCAAATTTGTCCTCCAAGGCATAAAATCTTTGATGTCAGGATGGAAGGAAGGGAGTAAGCACGGGTGGAATTTTATAGGACTTTAAAGAGTCACATTTGTATTCCAGACGACAAGGAGGAGGGGAAAATGGACAGATGCGGCAAGTAGCCGTAAATTATGATTTACATAGTTGAAGGACTTAATGCACCTTGTATAATACTAATGGGAAGTAATAATGTGTGAAATACCCCTGTGGACAGTGGGAAAACCCGGCAACTCCAAGGTGGGGTTTAGAACCTTTTTATGATTCTCTGCCACTTCTTTTCTTTTCTCCAAGTCCTTGAATGGGACATCCCAACCGAAAAAAAAGGGGGACATTTCTCTCCCCCTTCCCCTAATCATTCAATGATAAATGTGTGCACAGGAATCACCTTGGAAATTGGCAATAAATAATAATGAGTTTGGGTAGGCGTGGATATGAGGGGGAGTGTGGAGAGTACTCCCATTCATTACTAGCAGCCACGAAGCATAGGCGAGAGTTTCTCATTATTTATAAGCCAGGATGGAAGTTCAAGTTGGGATAGAGAAATACGGCATCTAACATGTTTGTATGTTACACGGTTGGAAATATTTAGAAACACAGCATAGAATTTCGTGGCCTGACCCATTATCTCTGCATTTGAGATGAAATGAATGAAACGGAATATGTTGGAAAATCGTTGTACTCATTTTGTGGGGTGTGGACCAATCAAATGTTGGACACAATCGGAGTAAAGGTAGTATAGTAGGATTTCCGTGCTTAGGTTTAGGAACATGTGAGGAAAGGAAAGGCGTGGATGGCATTTGGAGATAGCTTGGATGTTTCAAAGAACCCCATTCCAACATTATTCTGGCTCAAGGCAAACCAGGTGCTAGGATTCCCAGGTAAACTTTCCCCTCCAACTCTTCCCCCCAATCCTTCAACCCATACCCCTACCTACCTACCTACGTTGCAACCAATGATGAATTTGAACAAAATTGTGGTTAGGCATTGACTTGGCTCGTGAAAAGAAAAGTTTCTCACTCTACACACTAAACTCCATTCCATGTAAAAACTCTCTCATTCGGAAGGGAAATGAGGGGGCAGTTCTCGTAGAAAAAAAATACTACTCTTTATCTCCCATAGCTTTGTGGACTGGAACAAATTCCAAACCGGCCACCTCGATTTATTGGAACTCGTTTTGAGAACCCAACACACCTTTTCTCCCTCCCTATCCACGTGTCAACCATTCCTTTGCCTTTCCCCCCTCAAATTATTCTTTAACTTCACGAGTCAACTTCACACTCTAATTTCCCCCCTCTGATATTTCCGCGAAAGAGAATAGGGAAAAGGCTTGAAATGGAGAATTGATTTTGAACAAAGGATATACGACCAAGGCAACGGCTACTCATTTACCGCCAAAGATAGAAATGAATGGAAGAATTGCTTGAGGGACTCAGATGACTTTTCCCTTTTGGGGATATTTAAAGGGAAGTCTTGGGAATAAATTTTGATGAGAGAAGATAGTCAAGTGTGGGAAAGGTCCTGGAAACTTACCGAAACGTGAGAATAGTAAATGGGCGATAAGATTTATGACTGGCACGATCAGCCATGGACTTTCCCCAAAAGTCGTTGAAAAAGATCTCCCATATCCCATTCTGACCGGTCACATCACCGTTACTTTTAATAGCACTTAAATCATCATGAACGAAGTCACCATGAAGGGAGTTGAAATAACTGAGGAAACTGATGCAAATCACGAGGATGTACATCGTCCATGGTGTTGTAGCTCTTCCCGCATCTTCATATTCCTCGACGAAACAATTCTCTTTTTCAGTCCCAACTCGAGTCCCACAAAATCGTCTCTTGTCCTTATTGTAATTGTTGGTCACGATGGAGTCAGTCACTTTGTTTTCTCGTCTAGAAGAGGAATATCGGCGTTTTGGTCGAGGAAATGACATCCCAATGCGACCATGAGATTTCCCATTGCTCAAATAACTTGAACTCCCAACACCGGAACAGGTTCCATCACTCTCTGCCGAAAAGTAAAACATTTTTCGAAACAAGTCCATAAGTGAAGTTAGGAGGCAAGTTGGATGACCCACGAAGGTTTTCTGATGCATTCCCCTCATTTTTGTATGTCCACTCATTCACCCGCTGAATTGAACTCCATCACCCTTCGTCCGTCTTTCAAATATATATTGGCGGGAAGGAACGACCCATTCACTCCACTGACCCTCAAAGTTGAACAATGATCAAAGAAGCGTGATGAGCAGAAATCCGGCTCTCTTGTTAAACTCAAGAATGGACCACAACTTGTAGTATGTGTAAGAGTTGTTCCCAAGTTTTAGTGGAAATGTTTTTTTTGGAGGCTGAAATCGGTCTTGTCCGACTACGTTTGAAGACTACCTAATGTTTTTGGCAGAAGCCGAAAAATATATAGGGAAAGGAGAATGCCGCCAAAGTATGAGGCCACGCGGAGCTTGAGTTTGGTTTCGTTGGCAGCTACGAAAGCGGGACTCCAGGAAACCCAAACCATTCCTCCAGAACTCCGCTTCCTAAAATCCTACACGTCTGCGCCGCACCCCTTTTCTCACACATCTACATTATTCCCCTTTACCATCATATATAACCAAATCAAGTTTTAAGGTCAAGTTAGGAAGGACGCTGGAGGATTAGCTTGGAGGGAAATCATTTTGAAGTGGGCCATCCCGTCATAATCACTGATTCATCTCATCCAAAAATTGACTCCCTTCATCATGAGTGAATGTGTTTTTCCTTCAGTCCTACTGCTCTGCATAATTTCAAAGTCAATTGGTTGAGACTTGAGAACTTCCAAAGGATCCCACCACCACAACTTTCCATCTCTATCCCTACTCACTCACTCATTCTACTTCCTGCTTTCCAAAACTTATCATCCTGGAATTTAAGCTTCTGGTTTACCCTGAGCTCATTTTATTTCCCAATTCCCTGGCCTTCCCCCCCTTTCGTGCAAAGGGAGGAAGAACATAAAAGAAACAGCCCCGTGCAATTAGGTGGAGTTCCTACAGAGTAATTTAAAGGCGCTAAATTTGAGCACACACTTGCACTGTATGTGCGTATGTATGTATGTATGTATGTATGTACGAATCGATCCCATTTGGTGGCTTTCTTTCCAAATGATGTGGGTGGGGTTTTCTTTTTTTTTATGATAAAGGCATTCCCATGTCCATGTCCACCCTTGGTGGAGGACTTATTAGATAACCTTGGGTTTGTCAGGCATGTGCTTGGAATTTTACCCAATCCGTGTTCTTTTTTTCTTCTTCTCAAAACACTTGTCACCACCTGCTTGTTTTCTGTCAGAATGAGGCCAGGTGTGGATTTAATGCACACCTGAAGGGACGCGGGTGAAAGGAGAAAGTACCATATTTGTTTTATTAGTGTCAACAGTATTTCCTTTAATTTGAGATCCCGGTTTTCCTTCAAACTGGGAAGGAAATAACAAAATGGAGGTAGGGATAAATATGATATGGTGAAACCCACCCATGTCATGTTAACAATGCATGAAAAGTACCGAGTGTGGAAATATCCATTACGACAAAACGTGAGGACGAAGGGAATGGGACTCTGAGACCCACCTCTGTGTACATTTCATTTTCACTCATGGGGAAAGTTGATTTTCATCTACTTTGCCTGTAGCCCATGTAATATTTACCTGGATTCAAGTCTCTCTTGTAATAATGGGAATATTGGAAGGAAGGGAAATGAATCCCAGGTCCAATGATCGTTGGATCCCTCGAACAACTTTCACTGACTTTGTATGAAGAGGTAGATATTTCTCAACTTGTTTATTCAGCATTCCTTTTTTTAGGGGTGGACAATGCAGGGGGGACTACATGAACCCTTGAGATCCACTCTCTATTGAAAAGATTACTTTCACCAAGACTTTTGGCTAGCACATTGTAAAACTCTCGATGAAATGAAAGCCAGGGAGTCCGGACCACAAAAACTCTTCCCCAAACTTCCATGACCATTTCTTGGTTCACTTCCTCCCTTGTCCCTGCGGTTTGGTTGTGTAAGGGAAAACATTGCTGGGATTGCTATCTACGCACTTCATTTTATGTCTTGCTTCAATGTTACCGTTTCGGTTGTTACCATTAATGCTATGACTCTCGCATAAATTCAATCCGGTTTCCTACAACTAATGTGGACACTACACTTTCCAATTCGTCCAACAATTCCATGTCTTTTTATTGCATGAGGAGAAAGAGAAATTTTTTTTAGGCCCTGTTACCTTTGACCATGAATATTTTACACTTTTTTCGAAAAATAAATGGTTGGTTGTAGTCCGGAGGGTGAATGGTGTTTGAGTTAACAGCTTTGGGTGGAGGATAGAGTTCAAAAAATTAATCAACGTTTTTGTGTAAATATTATGATGTGGAGTTTAGTATCCTGAGAGCAAGCATGATACAGGTTGAAAAGTTATAAGTACAATTTAAATGTGTAATGAGGAGACAAACTTCCTTTTCCTACGCTTAAAGGTTTTTTTCCTTTAGTCTTTTCTTCCAAACTTTGGCTCTTGATGATGGTGGAGCCCGGGACTGGGTTATGAAAATGGGAGCAGAGAAAGGACTCTTGGCTTATAATTTCATCAAAACTCTGAGGCCATATTGCCGATATAGTCTTCGTATGAACCCCAATTGAGATTTAACCGGTTGACTTCCGATCTTTCAACCGGAGGAAGAGGCGAGGGTAGAATTTGGTGGCGAGTGAAAGCACGAGGGTATTCTTGGTGCTCCAGGAGAAAAGAATAGAAAAAGTGAAGAAAGTTCGTGTCTAAGCATTGATTTCTCAGCCAAAGCTCCTTACACGATCTCAAGATAGTTAAGGAAAGACGTTCACTATACTTTCTTACACAAATAATGGCTTAAAGGCTATAAGTGTTCTTTCTACCTCAAAAGCATGCATCGATTCCTCCATTCCCAAGAAATCTTAACCCTTTTTAGTGGTTTTGGAGATATAAACAACTAAGTTGGGTAAACAATTGAAAGGAGGAGTTTTGTGGAAATAAAATTTGGTATTTTAGTTTAAAATAGCGCACATTGTTAAAGCAAAATTAGATTCCTCATCTTGCACAACTCTTGCAAAATGGGCGGTACTCAAAACTTTGAATTAATTTTAATGGTGATACTTAATTTACTCCTGGATCTATTAGTTTGAAAGCCTTTCTTAAATCTCCAGAATTAAGTGGCCTAATCGCAAACAATAAATTATGTCTTTACGTACTCCTACGTATGTGAAGCTGGACTTCAGCTGAGGCTTTTTTTTTTCGTTCTTTAAACTACTTTATTTGCTCAAATTAATTTCTTCGGCATTGATAAATTGGTAAGAAAAACAACATTTGAATACCGGTTCAATTTGAATACTTTAAGTGCAAGTTGTTTGATAAAATTAAGGGCAGCGAATTCATTCTCCCCCATGATGTCTAATTTCTATTCCGAAGGTAAAAAGTTTCTATTCTGTTCCGGAAGGATATTTTTTGTCTGACTGAGTACAAGGATGGCGGTGTTCCATGGTTGGACTGACCCGTATTCTCTACTTGAACGTGTACTCCTTTGGCAGGAAACGCGGGAATCCTCTTTCTTGTCTCTTAAAGACGGCCTTTGTTTAATAATACAAGTTCTGGTTTTACTTCCCTTTCTCCCTGAACAGGAGTTTTTTTTATTTTCCCTCGGAACTTTCACTCTTACTTTCCTCCTCTTCCGAAGCACGTTTAAAGTTGGTACTGGCTTATCTTGTGGGACATGGTGATCCACGTGTGTAGGAATACGACCCCTCATATAATAGGGGACATTGATGCTACGAATTGGAAATCTGTGAAAGTTTTTGGTCAGGGCTGGCGGGGATCGGATCAGGGATGTTGGAAAATATCAAGGATTTTATGTAAATTCTAAAGTTTGTTGACTCAGGGATCCTCCTGAATCCCTCCTTCCTCTCCAATGTCCGCAGTTTTCCATCCTCTTCTCTTCTGAAGTTTGAAATGATTTGAGGACGTGGAGGCAGGGTGGATGCGACAACAGCGCCCCTTTGATAATACCATTGATAATATCCTGAGAACGGAATAAATGGGTGAAACCTGAACTACACGAGGCAATTTGTTTGGCTTCAAATTTAATAGGGGAATAATGCGGTGGGTGACTGGGGGTATGTACAATGTTAATGTTGGAATGATATGATATAAGAATGACGCTTATTGCACTGTTGACTTTAATAAATAGCAGTCTAATTTGTCGCCGAAGCTTATCTCTTTGAAAAGGGACGAGGAAAGTAGGAAATTTGAAATGCGTGAAGAAATAATATGTCATCTTCTTGAAAAATATTGGTGTAATTTTATACCTGGCTTTATTGGAGTTCTCGATTTTTCTTCCTGGAATTCAGTTTCATATCCACCTCTCATGCAAAGTGTATTCCTTATGGCTGAAAGGAACAAGACATTTCTATTCTTCTTTTATTACTCGCATATACGTTGAATTGCTTTCTCCTCTTGTAGGATTTTCTTTCATGGATCCTCTTTCGGGAGGCATACCTTGGATTTTATATATATTTTATTCTCTCTGGCTTTCTTTTTATTACGCTCTTTTTAACCGGCCTCCTCCCCCCCATCTCCTCCGTTTCCGTCTACTTCACGCACACACATCCTCTTTTTCCGCACACCTAAGTGCAAATGCACTAAAACGCACTTTTTTTTTACCAAGTGTTGTTTCTTTCCTATTTGTTTTCTGGCCTCAACTACCGGCTCAGTAACCACTTTTCCACTCTGCTTTGCTTTTACTGTCACACCGGGATACAAAAAAATGCAGCGTGTGAAATATTGCGAGGAAGGCAACGGAAATTCTTGAATTCTTCTCAACCCTCCTGACTGAGATGAAACGTTTTGTATGAAAAAAATTTAAATGGCACATTAAGCTTAATAGCTTCTTTAGGGTTGTTGTTCAGAAATATAAAATACTGATTCTGCTCATGACATTTTTATTTTTGTTCGGACGTTTCAGTTTTAATCCATTGTCACTTCCATCATAAATACCTTCATTATATGTATGCTACTGTGCTTTTTTAATATTTTAAAATATTATTTTAATTGATTTGGAGTTTTGTTCAAATTTAAAAAGATATTAGTAGAAATGTCTCCGCTGAGAATAACTGAGACGCCGCGAATGGTAAAACATTCAGATTTAAAATAGTTTTTTTTTTACCTGCTAGCATTTCCTGTGGAGGGTTTTGAGCGCCAAAGTGGTTAACAGTAACTAATATGCTAAACGCAAGGGTAGGAAATAACCAATTCAATCCCACGACTTTCCCCATAAAAGTTCTCGCAATCCAATCCAATCTGGTGGAAGAAATGTAGTTCCCAGGGCTGGCGTGTAAGTTGGACATAACGATAAAATTTACAGATTTTGGGATGGGAGCAGCAGAAAGTGTTGGTTTAGATTCACGTAAAAGGAGGGGAAAGTCTATGCAAAGAAATCCAGTTGTGTGTGAGATTCTCTCATTAGAAGCTCATCGCTTGGAATTGAAGTTAATCTTTGGGCGGGAGAGTAAGGACAGGGTAGAAGGACTTTAGCGAATGACAGCTGCATTGAATTACCCAGTGAAAATAATGTGGAGGTTTTGGATACACTCTTCTAATTTATGTGTGTGTACGTGATTTCCTTGCTCAACTCCTCACAGACGGTAGGCTCCAGCGCCCACCAAAAATAAATACCCCGAAAGCAATGCACAAAGCAAAGTCGTTAGCGTGATAATGATAATTTAGGAGTTGGAGTAGAGGGAAGAGGCTGGTGAATTCTACTCAACCTCACCCCTTCTTCTTCCACCCAAACCCAAGGAAAATGAGAAGTAATGGCTCTAATATTTCTGGACTAGCTGAGGCCAGAATTCATCTTGAAGTGAAGGACGGAAGGAAAAGACTCCCTTTCCTTTTTTACATTTCATGCTTCCAGTAACTCACCTAACGATGTGGTTTTTACTCCCTCTTAAAACTTACGGATTCTCTAAATCGGCAAAGTCATTATCCGCTACCTCCCCTCTCTCCCGTCCGCTATGGATTTATGCATTAAGGGGCTCATGGAGCACCAATACTTCAATGTCAGGGGTCAATTGTTTGACTTGACTGCTTCGGGACCCACAATTTAAATCTCCTTCTTAAAGCTGAAGTTTTTTTGCATTAGAGAATGCGGAGTGTGAAAAACACTCAAAGGTTGGAAGAGGGAAAGCTTACTTTTCTCCTTAAACTTCAACTCACTTTGAGTGTTTGTACAATCAAGTCCGAAATTGACGCCTCTGGCACCCCATCCTGGGTTATGGTCTCCTTCAATAAAAATGAGTGCAAAAGGCCCATTCTTTTGAAGAGGGAATGCAGGCGGGTGTTGAAAAATTGTTCTTCATTTTGGATATTATTGCCATAGGATTTAAGGCTTGGGCACAATGAGTCGTTCGTTGGAAATGGGTAGATTCGATCGCAGTCTTCGGATTCATAACTCGTCCCCCACCACTGAAATGGTTCTACTTACACAGATTCTGATTTATGTTCCTGTAGAGAGGGGGAACGTCTCTGTTGGTAATTTTATGAAATCTGTCTTACTTATCAATGAGTCTCGTCCCACCAAATGTCCAGGTTCTAGAAATCCGTGCAAATACGAAGGAACCAGAGTCTCATTTCTTGGTTTGAAACTAGAACCGTGAAAGATCTCATGCACTTACGATTTTTCGATAAACATAAATTTTTTTCTGGTCCTATTTCAAGTTGAATTCAGCGAAGCGAAAATTGGTGTATGAGTACTTGTGCAGAACATAGTTTTACTTGTTGTGATCGGTTGGGTGCTCCCGTCATAAGTTTGCTTGCTGGACCTCCGTCTAGTTTCATGACTGGGTCGTAAGGATTTTATGGAAGTGAAAAAGAAAGCAAAAAGTTTTGTGGAGGATAAAAGGAGTGTGAGTTGGAGCAATTTCAATTAGCTCTGGGCCTCCCCTTTCACATTTGTTCGTCCACGTATAAATACATGCATTTCTTTCCCACAGCCACGTCTTTTTTTTGGAAATCGTGGGTGATGCTGGGTGTTCCAACTGGGTTTGAGGCCTGCACATTGCGTCAGGCCTGGCACCTAATAAATCAGAATGTTGCCAGCTGTTGATGACAACACGAGCAAGGGAAATAGTACTTCAATGAAAGTTTCGTTGCCACTTGAACCCACTCGATACTTCCGAACGTCTTGTTCTGACAACTTCATTTACAAACCAATCATCAGTCTTCCAATCTTCTCCGTCTAAGAAGCACGAACGCGCACCTGCCTTTCTCTCTATTTTCCGTTTCTGGAACAGTCATGTCATGGAAGTGCGTAGGGTTCTTCCATTGATTGAGCTTCCTTGTCACCAATAAATATAGTGTCACTTTGTCACAGACAACAGAAGCCATGTTTACGGGTTTCCAGCCCAGCAATTACATTACGACTGGCTCTCAAAGATAGCACACAATGGAAGGAGAAAGCCCTTCCTTTCTCCCCTTCCTAGTACCTTACCATATACCTTTTATACAAAGGATGCTCTACTGAACCACCAAAATTCCTATTTAATTACCTAGTGACTTATTCGGGCGACTTTGTAAACAAAGTTCTATCCGTGAGTCAGAATGTTATGTATTTACTGTTTATTATACAGGCTCGTGTATCCGTCAAATTTTCTCAAGCCTATGCAATTATGCTACTAAATTTCACGCAATTCCGATGAAATTAGTGCACGCCCTCCTGGAAATTTATTGACGAAATATTTGAAAAGATAAAATTGTTAAGATATAGAATTGGACATTTGGAGTTTGAAACGGTTGGTCGTTCTCTTTTTTTGATGGCTGTGTTAATGCATTGCCGGACATTATATGGATTATACGTGTGAGAAATGGTTTGGTACAGAAAAAAATGAGGGGAAAGAAAGGAACTCGGTTGAGCCGAGAAAAGGTCGTTTAGTGTTCATGACGTTGTTCCGAGAAATGTTAGCTGGCGTCTTTACAATTAGAATAACCTATTACATTCTCATTAGGTATCCGGACTCACTCCTTGTATCTGGCCTTCCAAAATGCTTAAGTTTGAAAGACTAAATTATTAGGTAAACTACCAAAGTCGTTCACTCCACCGGTTCCACAACACAATATCCTGGACCACAACGTGCGAAATATGTTAAGCTCTTTATTACCAAGAATAAATCCATTTGAGCGGAGAATCAGGCAACGCCTGCCCAATTTTTCACCAATTTTCTGCACCGTCTCAGTCTGACATATTTGTCAGCGCTCTAACACTTAAACACGTCTGCCCCCTCTGTGACATGAGGCTCATGGTTTGTGCAAATAAAGTGCCATAGTTCTCCAAAGCTCTGCCATCATACCTCAGCCCCCCGAATTTATGAAGCAAGGCGAATGCACGTAAAACTTGAAATTCTATCGTTTTGCTTCATGCTCCTAATTTCTGTTTCAAAAAATTGAATATTTAATACGGGAAAAGGATTCTTTCTTCCCCAATATGGACAAAGCCTCATTGGATAACAAAATAATGATTTAAACTGATTAGAAGTTAAACCGAGTAAACCTTCTATGTACAAAAAGCTTCAGTAATTAGAAATGTTTTCAAAAGCGGATGCCTGGAAGCGTGCAGTTATTTTCAAGTCATGCGGCAAACAAAAGTACTAGACGGTGGACTTGAATTGAAAATGAAGATGAATATCTTATGTGCCGTAGCCAAAGGTGAAACTGTCGAGGAGACGGTGGGACGGGAGTAAGCATTCATATTGTATGCCTAAGATATTTGAGCGTCATTGTTTTGGAATGTGTAGTATGGTTTGAGGGTTGGGCAGAGAAGTAATTCAGGGAGACATTCTGAGACGCTCAGATATTCGAGGTCGCACCATGCAATGGCTTTTGAACAAAACTCTGCTTTCTCTCCGCTCCACTTTTATATAGTTAGTCGAAAGTGTTTTTACTCCAGCAGATCTCCATTCATGGGCGCACTCCTTAACAGTGGAACGGTGGAATGGAGCCACGCTCCCCGCTTTCTCTTCCTCAGTTCCAGCTACGTCCAAGCACTTTCATTTCGCATGTTGTTCCTTCTTTAATAATTCACATCTCTTCATGTCTTTTTCAACGAAGGCCTTTATAATAGGGCCTAAGAGAATGCGCCGCTCCATTCTTTTCTCTTCCAGTCTCCACTGCCAACTTGAGCCTTTCTAGTCTCTAATCGAACATTGAGAATCAATTCCAAAGAACAGAACTTGGGCGACGTCTGTCTCTTTCCCCATGTCTACAAATTTCTCTCATTTCATTCCAAATATCTCTCCATGTGGTTCCAACTTAAATGCTGCACGCGCGTTTAAGACTGCGTTGTCTACATTTATGCTTTGCCACCAAGCACGAGAATATACTTGCCTCGTCTTGCCACATAAGTGCCAGGGGTGAGCTTGGTTGTCTCAATTATTTGGAGACATTCTTAAGGTTTTGTAAATGGTTGGAAATTCGTATTAATTTTGTCACCCCTCGGCCCCAATTCACAAATCATATTCAAATCGACGAAATTTTGGTTTTTCAGTTGATTCTTTGTGTTCTATGTCGCTCGGGGGAGAGCAGCCTTTGTAGAATCTAGTTCACATGAAATTAAGTTTTATTGGCAATGATAATTTTTTATACATGTTAACCGTGGCTGTATACTTTTTAATTCGCGATACTACATTTGACAGTTTAAGAGGTAGGATAGGAATTGCTGTAAACGTCTAAGTATCTTATAACTTTATGGATAAAGTTATTTGAGCCTGCTTAGAAAATGAACGGAGGACTGGTAGATTGGGATTATACGTTTGGAAACCAAAGGTTATGCAGTAGTGGAAAGGGGTTGCGTTTGCTCAAGTTTTTCTCGCATTAAGGATATTTTTGAAGATGGGTGTCAAAGCGATGAGAGTTGGTTCAAGTTGACATCTTTTCCTTCACAGCTTCAGAAGAGGTTCGACAGAGCGTATGCCTTGGTCCTATGGAAGCTTTTTCTATTCCTTCACACTCACTCTTTATCGTTATGACTCTGAGAGTGTATTAGGATTTGTATTAGTGGAAAGGACCTATGAGACGACATGTGCTCAATATATCATGAAAGCCTCATTCAAGAGAAAAGAGAAAGCTATGGGTTTGGGAGGTACGTGAAGGACCAAAGCTGAGGAGTTCAGTTCTCTAGTTTTTCTCCCACTCGACACTGATGACCCAAAACTTTTCTTAAAGAATTCCTTAACGTCGGCGTTATCTCATCCTTCCCGCCGTCCCCTTTCTCTGACCACTACGACTTCTATCTTACTTCCCATTGTGCAACTACTGCGAACCTGACTAACTTTCCAACATTTTTTATTTATCTCTGTAGTCATGCATTTCGATCTCACTTCCATGTCAACTCTTTTCATTTACTTCCTCACATTAGTTTTCTATCACCGCCACACTTCTATTTTTGATAGCGGATGGGACAATCCCTATTTCATACCACTCCGTGTTTTCGCTTCCAGAAATTGAACGGTAGTGAGTGAAGATGCTACTTTGGGAATAGCTTAAACTCTGATTTAAACTTTCAATTTACCTCCCTGCTATTAGGTGGTAGAGAGACAGACGTGAGATTCAAACTGGTTCTTGTGAGATTTAAATTGAGTTTCTAGGCAAACAACAGATTCAACAGAACGTAAAAGTGACAGTTAGTAGCCAACAAGGAGATTAAATCTTCGTAATTCTATTCACTCTGGTCCCACCCGTTCTTTCTATTTTCCTTCTCGTGATGTTTTTGTCTTGGTTTGGCTAAGCCATGCCAGTTTTAGTTAACATTAGAAAATATTTATCTATTTGGCAGAGCTTTTGGTTTTGTTTTTTTGTTTACCTAGTAAAAGTTTTAGCTTCTCCTAGACAGATAGGTCGTTCCCGACATTGAGAAGTAGTGGTTTGGCCATTTTACTTTTTGGAGACGAAATTGATTTTTTTTTTACAAATTTGAGTTACTTTGGAAGCAGTAAAATCGCATTTGTTGATAGAAAATAGTGGATTTGAAAAAAAGTGGCTGCAGATGGATGAGTGACTGTGGAAGCAATAAACTTTTTTAGTTCCTCAGCTGAAAGTAATATTAAGGGCCGGCGGCACACGCGGCTTGTCTTCTAATATTCTCTCCACATTTGAGAGATGCGGACTAGCCATTTTGTTTGTTGACATACCCCTTGGCAAAAACTTCTTTTTCTTTTACGGGAAGGAAGGCGAGTGCCTAGGCTCCTGCAGTCAGTGCAGTGGTGCGTGAGGGTTTAGAGTATTCTGAGGGAAGGGTACATGGTGAAGTGTAACCAATTGAAGTATTTATTGGTTTGCTTGGTGGTAAGTCGTCAAACATTGGAATTTCCTTCCTTTTTCAATTCATTACTTGCTTATGGCAAGCCACCCACCTCATCAGCTTTTCAGCTGTCCGTTCCATCACTCAAATGGTATATTTGCTTATTGGGTGGGATGAAGTGTCTGGAGGACCAGAGGGGAGGAGAAAGTTGTTTGGCATGAAGAAGAACATGGGGTAGGCCGGAGCAGTGGTGGTAAAGTCAATCGCAAAACCATCAATCACCTCCGCAACTTTTTTCCCCATTCCCGTGTCAACTTTCATCAAGGACTTGAGACGAAGGCTTTGTTTGTTCAACTTAGCAACTTTCTCCCCTTACATTAAACATCTCAATGTACCTTCCTCCCGCTCTTCTCATAAATCTTTTCCTTGAATTTTCACTCACACTTCCAGCATGCAGTCTTTTACTTCCTGGTGACCATATGTCTTGACCAATGGCTAAATTCAAGCAATATCATCATGCCTTGTGTTCCAAGGCATCATTTAAAGCTTTCAAGTTAATAAATCCACCTAACCCTCATGCTGGCAAGCCGGAGTTCTCCCTGCTCATACTAAGTTAATGCACTATAGCACATTGCAGTATTTGACATTCTGTCCGAGTCGTTGCAATAGTATGTTACCTCTGATCATTTATATTATTTTTACTTTCCCTACCTCTATAAATATGACTAATAGTTTCATGCCATTTAGAGAGGGATTTGCACCGTGTATACTATGACCAATACTTGTAATTTTAGTTTTCTATAGACCAATTTGATATTCCAGTAGCTACTTAAAAGTACTTTTTATTTAGTAGCTTGAAGTATTTGACAATGATCTTGTTTTCTTCATCTTCATTGTTGTTTACTATGTTCTTAATCATATTACTATCAAAATACATAATTGTCGTGTCTTGAGATTGAAAATATTTGACTATTGCAAATACGAATGTGGAGAAATCAAGACCATTAACAAAGTTAAGTCTACATGAGGAGCGAAAGCTACTGGGCTAGTTTCAGTGAAAGGTTTGATGTAGTGTTTGGGACTTTACTGTGAACATAGACTGCATTTATCCAAGGAACACTTGGATCAATTTGTCTTATGCTGGAGCCTGGTTTTAGTTCGCCTGGATACATAGGATTAAACCTATAAAAGTCTGGCCATTGGAGAAAAAAGTGAAGAGGAGGAAAGTGACCATTCGCATAGAAGTGTTCTGTGAGCTATTAGTTATCAAGTAATGAGTGGATTGAATGAGTAGACGGCAACGTTGTCACCCGAAACACACGAAAGCTCTTATTGGAATTAGTCCGGAATGGTGGACAAGGAAAGCTTACAGGGTCATGGGTATCCGTTAGGTCCACCCCAATCCTTAACACTCACTCTCACTACTCTTATCCTCCATTTTGTGTTAGAGGGTAAACCAGGTTAAGATCCTTTCAAAGTGTGTGCACTACTCACTTTCACTCCTTCAACAACAAAATTAATGTTTGTAAATGAATTCAATCGAAGTCTTCCGTATTCTTCCCCTTAAAATACAATGCTGAGATAGAAATATATTATTGAATAGGCATTTCTTGGCCCTTCCTTCCGGTTCCGGTCCCGACCCCGCATTCCTGGGGTATCCCTAGGGGATTCCAAAGGGACTTATGGATGAGATTCACTATTCGCAAACATAGGAAATGTTTCAGAATAAAAGGTTAACCTTCTTATCAGGAGAAGACGGCCTATTACATGCTCAATGTACTCAAGTTAATGGGTTTGAGGAAATTTGGAGAAAGTGGTACTTTTGTGGTATGGTGGAGACATGGTAAAATAATTGAAGTGGACTATTTTGTGTAAACTCACCTTGTATAAGGCTCTAATACACAGCAGATCTATGTGTGGTGTCTCTTATGTGGGAACGAAATTGCATTGCATTGGGGAAACAGAGTTTCCTGGTACTTGAAGTAATGAGAAAGTTCTGTACTTCAATTTTGTGGACTTGAGTATGTGGAGTTGTGGGTTGAGTCGGTATGGCAGGTTCATATGTCATCCAGTCTAGATATGGCAGTGACATAAGTCTGTATTATACAGAATGCGAGAAATCAAGTTGACAAGAAGATTGCACATGCTTTATGATTCCATAAATTGTATTGAAGGAGAAAGGAACACTTACATGTTTCTTATAAGGAAACCCCCTTCGTTTTCACACCCCCTTAAGTGAATCTACAACTTTCCTCAAGGAACTAATAATTTGCAATATAAATTCCGAGCGATGACATTTACATGTATATTTTTATGACCAACAGGGTGTTGGGAACTGGTTCAGTTGACTGAATGGAAGCCTGAAACTTTTTCGCTCATACCCACCCTCAGCTAAGGAGGAAGAGTGGAGGGAAGAATCTTTCGAATACAAATCATGGACGAGGCTGGACTTCGAGAGCGGAAGAAGAAGAATGAAGTTCCCATTGGGTTGCACAATCACTACAGAAAACTGTATCAGCGACTTTGTTTGCCAGATAATTTCACTGACTCAGATTTTTTCTCTACTCTGCAAATGAATCCCAAGCCTAGAAATTGGAGCATTCTAGACACGGTCTTAAAATCTAGTCGAATTACCTTCCAGCTTTGCGTGAGTGTGTTCTTCTTTGTTGTCTACTATCATTTGAGCTATGGCTCACTTGACCCAGGCTTCGTACTTCTCTCTACATTACTCACAACTGTCCTTGGCTATGCTTTTTACAAAATCTATCCCGCTTGGCCCATCCAAGGCGGTTTAACCGGCGTTTTGAATCAAATCCCTAAGGAACACATCCGTGTAGCCGTAGTTTACCTGGTTTTCTCCTATCAACTTGCTCCAATCCTTCGAACTCTTACGGACACTATCAGCACTGATACGATTCATGCAACATCTTTCGCTATGCTTTTAGTTCATCTCGTGACCTGTGAATACGGAGTCATTGCTTTTATGGTATCTAAAACCATTTCAGTTAATGCAGCCGTTATTGGCTCAATCTGTCTTGCCTCAAGAATGACCACCGACGTTCACTCAATGGCACTCCTGACGCTTGCTGCTCAAACGTTCATTCTTTTTCCGATCTTCTCCATCTTAATTTGGGATTCTGGGATAAATTTGGCGGTTGTCATTTGTATTGTTGCATTGGCATGTATCAGTGTGTCATCGACGGCTTTTCTAATTTTTACTATTGTCACTTTCCTTCTCATTGTAATATTTCCGGTTGTATTTGTGATTTCTCTCAATTTTAAACGCAATATTTATGGACCCTGGGATGAGGCAGTTGTGCGCGGCGAAGACATCCCTTCTAGTGCTTACAGAACGTGAGATGTGGATCTCAGACGTAAAATGTCAATTGAGTGCCATTTTTAAAGTGCTGTATGTTTGTACTTGCCCGAATAACTTCCAAAATTACTAAATAAAATGAAGTGAATAAAATTATTTTACGTATGTAATAATTCAAATTTCACAGCGTCTCAATGTACTGTTGTTTCCTGCAAACAAGCTATTGATTACATTGTATTATACTCAACAATCCACTGGTGTGTGTGGCTTACAATTAATCAGAAAGGATTCTGGTGAAATACCTTAAGGCAACATTTTCGTGCCCTATAGGAACGTGGTAACGGTATTTTAGCTCACACACACAAAGAAACTAAGTTTCTTAGTGCGTCTTTCTAACTTCAGTAATAGTTCTTAGTGCTAAATTAGTAGGCTAGAATTAGTTTTGGAGCTATGTGGCTATATTAGTAGGCTAGAATTCGTCATTTTGTTATAGTCATTTAAATATCATAGTTAGCGTGCTGTCATGGACAGCGGGCTAGAATTAGCTTTGCAGTTAGCGGGCTGCTTCCTGCTATTAGCTGTGTGCTTCCTACTTAATGCCATGAAATGTCATAATTAGCGGGCTAGAATTAGCTTCGCAGTTAGTTAGTTTATGTCTGCTGGTTTGTTGAGTTTGTTTACCAACATCTGATTACTTTGACATTTAATTGCTTTGTGTATTCTCTATATGTGATCGGTTTTTGCACCGTGCCTGTGACTGTTTATTTTAACGACGACCCGCAAATATTGTATTGCTTTTCTCCCGCCTACAACCGGCGAACCGGCATTACCATCAAACTAACGCTAGTAAAAGACTAGAACTGGGCTGGCTTAGCGTATGAAAAAATATTTGGTTGCAGTTTACATGGAGCCTTGAGCTTGTTGTGTATCATGCACATCCCACGGTCTCCGTATTTCCGGCCGTTTACCTTAACATTTCAAAGGCAAGGAGAGAAAACATCATGTCTAAAATTAAATTTATGATAAGAGGTTAGCCAGATAGTCATGAGAAACTGGCGCGGAAGAACTTCTCATGAGAATTTTATCTTCACTTCGTCAGCGCGTCAGCCTTTAGGTGTCATTCGACACATTTTACTTCCTACTAAAAAGTACCGACTTTTGTTTATTTTTTAATATTTGGTTGGCGCATAACGGCATAACACACTCCCTAGAATCAGAATATAAAAGAAGCCGTCCAGACAAAAAAAATTGTTATTTTGGCCTTTGAGGGCGTATCAAATACGTTTGTTTGGCGTCTTTAAATTTAACCGTGGAAGACCATTTCCGCCGCACCGAAACATGAGCTTCTCTTTCTTCAGAAATGAATCAGAAACAATAAAATTATTAGGATTCAGTCATTCTTTCGTCCCATGATAAATTCATCCGCGCTTTTCATGGTTTTGCGTTTTTGGATTCTTCTGCAAGCACAGCAAAATCAAATCAAAGGAAGAGTAGATTCAAGACTAACATTTTCATGCAGACTGCGCTGCGCTGCCGATGTGTGGACAACTGCGTTTTGATTTAACAAATTTATTTCAAGCTTGTTTTGCCCTTGCCTTGCATTGATTTTACAGACGCCGTGTCGTCGTAAATCTTGTTTGCCACGCAAAAAAAAATTGTTGAGAAAAATATGGCATAAATATTTTTAAATAAAAAAATACCACCCAAGTTGCATGAGAACTTATAAATGGTTGACAGTAAAGAACATGTCCAAGCTGACCTTATCCTCGTCCGCATCCACAGTGCCTACTCGATTTTTATTTCCCGAGACCGGGATATGAGCTTGTGTGTGTATAATATGGACACGAGGCTGGGATGACTCACCCATGACCAGAATTACGAACCAATCCCAATCCCCCAAAATGACGATCCCAATCCCCTGACGTCAGACGGGGTTCTCTCTTTCAAGCCGCGAGACATGAATTCTCATGGAGATCTATAGTAAATCCGAAAGGTCAACTCCCTAACTTTACATCTCCCTGTGTCACAATCCCAAGTGACCCAAGGGCCCGTCTCCCTATTTAGGACTTAGACGGACCGACGGACAGACAATACAGTTAAACGGAAGCCCTTGTTTTTACAGAGACGAACGACTCAGGACATCCCATCATTTTAGTGACCAACTTCTCAACTGTGAGTGGGATTTCAATTCATTCGACTAATACAAGGTAAGGGCCTGTTGGAAGTAAACTAACTTTAGTTAAAGGGGAAATGATTTGTAGTGTTCAAATGGGATGCAATGCCAGGGTATGCAAATTTTAAAGGGGTCGACGTGCAACTGGGCACCCGGGGTTTGCGTTGCTCCTCCTCCGCAACGGACTTCATATCCACGTCCTATTCTAAAATGTCGAACAATTCGATTCCAGCCTTTGCTATTGACACGTCAAAGCTGGTGCCTGCACCCTGCTCTGCTCTGACATATTGCCGAAATTAATTAACTTTGATTGTATAGAATACGGAATAAGTTCGGACGGAGTAATACAGCGGTTATGTTTTGTTTTAGAAATTTCCTTTGTGAGTGAATTCATTTCCTCTTTTTCAGACACAATTCTATTTCCGGCAAGTGATGATTTAAGACATATTTATCAACCAGACTGCAATATGGACTTCATTGTTAATCATAACATGTGCTACAGAAACCCTTTGATCCAGCATCGTCAATTTTCTAGCGTCTATTACTCACCAGCTCTGAAGCAATACAGTTTCTGGAAGGTTCTTTCATGAATTTTGGATTGGATCACTTTTGGATTTGAAAAGGATGCGTACTTGTCCAGTTTGCTGTTGATTTGCAGAAGGAAAGGCTTTGTTTAAGTGAATTAATTACAATGGCGATGAGACATTCTCAGATTTGCAACATTACTCCAACTCAACTGACTTGTATTTTGAAAGATCAACTACGCAATGCAAGAGTAAGTTCTGTTCTGTACATCATATTGTGTGATTGCATATAATGAATATAACATTGAATTCATTTACAATATAATAATATGATTCTAGGTGAGGTTGATTGACTGCAGATCATTTCTGGAGTACAATGACAATCACGTTGTTGGTGCTGTTAATATTTGCTGCTCTAAACTAATTAAAAGACGACTCCAACAGGAAAAGGTGACTAGAAGCAAAACATATTGAAAAAAAACTTGTAGCAAATTGTGTTCCTAGAAATTTAAATTTTGCCTTGGATTCCAAATTAGATTTCGGTTAATGACCTGCTGGTGCATTGCCGCATAGAAGTTGAAGGGGCATCGGATGTAATAGTATATGATCAAAAATCAACTGCAGCGGATGATGTAACCTGTGACACTTTTATCAGCATTTTGCTTAAGAAATTAGCTGTTGTTTTCGAAAACGTCTATGTTTTATCTGGTCAGAATTGATACTTGGTATTACGTATATCCTACCGTGTAACAAATATAAACTGAAATTTTCTTGAACCAGGTGGTTTCGCCAGTTTTCAATCACTTTTTCCAGACTTGTGTGAAAACAAAATTTGGAAGTTCCCTGGACTGTCTACGCTTTCTCAGCCTTGTCTTCAAGCTACCAGTTCTGGTCCTACCAGAATACTCTCGTTCTTATACTTGGGCTCTGAAGAAGATGCCAATAATAAGGAGATTCTTCAGGTTTCTTGAAATACAAACTTTGTTCATTGTATTGAAATTGATCAAATATGATTCTGTACAATACAAGGGGAAACTGACGTTAGGTTTCAATTTTCAGAGTCACAACATTAAATATGAGTTGAATGTTAGCAACAAGTGCCCGAAGCCTGAATTCATGTCAGAAGGACACTTCCTGCGGATTCCGTGTGATGATAGTCATAATGAGAAGTTGATCCCCCACTTCGGTGATACTTATCAATTTATTGGTAAGAAAATAGAAAATTTAATTTAAACCGGTGTGTTTAAGTGTAGTTTTAATGTTTTTTTACAGAAAAAGTACGAGGGTCTAATGAATCAGTACTGGTGCATTGTTTGGCAGGGATATCTAGATCCCCGACAGTAGCTATTGCTTATGTCATGCGTCATTTGCAAATGACTTACGAGGATGCTTACCGCTATGTGAAGTCCAAACGCGCTACCATTTCTCCAAACTTTAATTTTCTTGGTCAGCTGATGGAATACGAAAAACAACTGATCTCAGAAAAAATTCTTGAACCCAAAAAATTGACGCCTCCTTGCCCGTATCCTCCTTCTCAATCGCTAACTTCAGATTTATTTCTTGGACCTAACTCCCCACCGGCGGCCAAGACTGAAGGAAAGAGATTGAACTTGTCTTTAAGATTATGTCCATATAGTTCGACTGCTAGTGGGCGTTCCTCTTCGAAGGATGCCTCTCCGACAACAGCAATGGCAAGACTTCAATTTGAAAAGCCTTTTGGAAAAGAAAATCGAACAGGGATTCCAGGCGGATCATCTCCAACATTACAATGTCCAGTTGGACTGGGCTTCAGCCTAACTAGACCAACAAGGTTGGCCAAGGAACAGAATGTATCATGCATCAAGGAAGAGACCGCCGACACTTGTGAATCTCTAAATAAAACCGTAACAAAGCAATCCCTATCAATTTCATTTTCAAAAAGTTACAAAAGTCGCAAGTGTTCTAACACCGACGACCAGCAGCAGCCAGGCTGCTCTGCTTCAACGAGTGGCGAGGGGCCTAGCGATCAAGATCTACAAGAAAACTTCAGCAGCAACAAAAAATTTCGCTTACATAAAATTTATTTAGAAACAGAAAACAGTACCGCTGTTCCGGATAAGTTAGCACTGGATCTACCTTTCCTACCATTAAGCGAAGCAGCGGGCTCGGGTTCGGCCATTGATGAAAATGCAGCAAGTGGTCTTGATGGTTTGGTGACAAGTCCACTAGGGGGTTTGCGAAGGGACTATTTTCGTTCGGACTCAGTTAGCACAAGTGGAATTGGATCAGAAATCTCTGATCATGATCTGCAAGCATCCGGTTCTTGGGACATTACGGAGAGTGGAAGCAGCCAAGAAGTGTTTCCGGATAATTACAACTATTCTAAGTCTCCAAAATTTGCTAGACAAACACCGGTAAGAAATGCATTGTAGTCGCTGGTTTTTATTAGAGTAATAAGTTGTTAATTTTTAGCAAAAGCAATCGAAGGTGGTAGAAGCACTCAATTGAAGTCTTTGACTGAAAGCAAAATGTTAAATATTGTCTTTTTCAATAAAACGCCATTTCTTTTTTCTCCGGTTTTTGCGCACGATATGGTGGCATTTGGCATTAATTTTTAAACTGGAAATGAGCAAAATGCGTTGGTAAACCACGCTTTAAATGTTGAATAAAATCAATATTACATATTGTTGTAGTTTATTTCTTCTATTAATTCGTGCTCATTGTATGTGATTCACTACAGTTATGGTCATCGGACAGCGGTCATTGGTCACCAACAGATGAAGGAGTTGCTTCTTGCAGTTCATCAACAATTGAAGTTCCGTCAGTTGGGGATATTATAGAAGAAAAGTCGCCAGAAAAACGGAAGTGTCCGGATAATTTGTTCCCCTACTCCAGACTCAGCCTTGCAAACCTGGAAAAAAGAAAAAGTTATGCATCTGGAGACAATTCAACGATTGAGCTTGGGCGGAGTGAGCACAGTCGAGCGTCAAAAAGATGGAGTTTAGCGGAAAGCACTAATGAGTATTCCGGTCTATCAGCAGGCCCGTCAGGATCAGGTTTGTCAATTCAAATTCGCAAGACCCCGCCTAGTCCAGATCGAACGCAAGCAGTCACAAAGTTCTAATTAGTCAAGGTTGCTAGACTCTACGCCAAGACGAACAATGTAGAATACGTAGAAGTACATTGTGAGGCACGAGTCCGAGTTTTAACTCACGTACAAATCCGTTGGGTCCCGCCTAATCCTAGCTTCTACTTAAGTTTGTGTAGTGAATAGCGAATTATTTGATAGTTTAGGGACATCGTTCAGATTAGCCTAGCTTTAATGGAACTAAGGTATACTTCACAATCTCAAAAAACCTAATCCACATTTCAAATAGGACTTTCGAGTTATTCGATCCAGGACCAACTTGTAATTAAGTATCACTTCAAATGACACCTGAGGTGTCCAAAGTAATATAAATACACAGTCCCATTCCTTTGAAACGAGTAATTGCCTTACGATAATTATTGTTGTCCTTACTATTTCTTATTTGGAGCCGTATAAATTCCAACAACTAGAACTAGCACCCTTCGGCAATATATGACGAGTTAGTTCAGCGACGGAAATTTAATTGAGATAAGATGGGATGGTTAGGATTGGTTTGCATGATTCGTACGGAAAATGTCAATTTAGAAGCAGAAAATCCAATAATTTGAAAATTTCTGGTGATATCACTACGGTTTTATCCCCTTAGTGCTTAGTGAAGTGTATTAGACAAGATAATAGGGCGAGGAAGGATTTCAAAAGTAGAATAACCGATCTTTAATTTTATTAACTGTGCACGCGAATGATTTAATTTTTAAAAAAAAATGGATACTAACGATACGTGTACATTTTCAAGTTTTTTTTATATTTTTTTTCTATTCTGTCATTGATTTCGTTTATCGTTTACAAAACATTAATGTTTGCTCTTAAATATTGCACGCTTGCTGGAACGAGTGGCTAACGCGCAGGTAATAGATACGAATTACGGAGAAAGCTTATTGTTGAAAAGGAAGAGTTGTCTAATACATTGTTTCTATTTGAATTTATTGCAGGCGGCTGCGCAACAATTGTAAAAAGTGCTGAAGACTTATATGCTGAGGATGGTACTAAGATGGATGTTAGTCGTATTGGGTTTGGTAGCCGTGGAAGCTCTTCTAGCAGTGGTAGTCATTTAAATTTTGGACCGCATTGGGTTAGTTTATTGTCGGGCGAAGAGTTGACTTGTTGTGAACGACCAGGCGAAAGCGCAGGCAATGGGCTGTTCCGTGTTCATAGTTGTCCCGGAATCGTTGGATATCGAGACTGGGTTCACTTACATAACCAAGTACCTGAGAGTCCACCCGAGCCAATCTCAGACTCAGTGCTTCTGAAAATGAGAAGCTGTCGCAACCGAACCAAGCATCAGAAGGCATTTGATCATCATGCAGTAAATAGTACTTCCAAAAATCGATTCTCAAGTGGGAGCTTAGACTATGGTGAATTATGGTCCAAATTAAAAATTGTTCAAGATTCAAATGCTGACCCTGCCAGCCACAGCAGCTCTTCTACTTTAGCATCAAGCTCTTTTTCTATTGCTGTTCAGTAAATTAATGTTTTTATTTTCATTGAAAATGTATAAGTTCGCGCATATGTACGTTTCCAAAAATTCATTCAAATTTTAAGAGGCAAGTCCTCATTTTTGCAAACCAAATCTGCCAAACTTCTGCTCAATCGTTGTCCGCCCAAATGTCATTGTCATTAATGTATGCTCTCTTGACTATTTGGATGACCTACCCACCTGAATTGAAGCAAGCAAGAATAGATTTTTTGCCGGATGTGTTTTTAAATTGGCATGTCAATATTATATATCAACCTCAATGCCCTGTACTAGAATTTACTGCCTATCACGCCGCTAACAATGGTTGGATGGCCTTTTTCGAGTATTACTAAACAGTGAGCAAAAAGTACACATTGACTACTGAAACCAAAGAAGTTATTTGCTATTAGTCTCTGTGCTAGGAATTGTTTTAATGAAAATGTTTTACCTTAAGGAATGAGATTGAAGTTAGAACCAAAGAAACAAATCTAGATGTGAGATGGTGAAAGTGTGAATTACCTTAGATTACTTTTCCGCGGTGTCTACCAATGTCAAACCCTGGAATATCGATTCTCATTGCAATTTTATGAATTAAGTTGTTTGCGTAATACATGTTGTGAAATGCTGAGATGACTGTTACCGGTTCAGAAAGCTTCCTGTTATTATAATTGCTATTTTGGTTTGCTTATTACTGACAATGAGTAAGGAATGTAGGATTAGATTGCTAAGGATTACAGTTGAGGGGTGAATTAATTGGGATGCAGTGGAAATGATTACTGGTTAACATGTAATGTATTAAAGGAATAGTGCTATTGAACTGATTTGATTTATTAAATTCCAATTTGAAATATAAAATGCCAACCCTAAACTTAAAAGTAAACTGCGGCAAAATTCCCAATGCTATCATGTTCGGCAAGGGTAAGCATATATACACATTTAGAGGTCTTGATACTCCTGTTCAACTACGGCACTCTGGATTAAAGTGATGTTGTCTCCCTTCAACAATATCCTCCCTGCAAATTACAAATGGATTAAGGAATCTCACCAATTTTGAATGCGAATGAAATTCGTTAAGTAACTAAAAATGAATTTCAAAAGAGTGGGATCACTCATCCTATTATAAATCTTTACCACATCTTTTCCTTGTATCGGTTTTCGTGTTTACTTCTTCGGCGTCATCCAAAACAAGATTCATGTATTCATCAAACCCAATAATATGACCCTCTATCCTAAGGTTAACATTTTCATGTACCCAAACGCTAACACGGGATCGATTTTGAAGGTAACGGAAGATCAAATTCTGAAAAACAAAATATACAGTAAGGATTAGATATGATATATTTTTAATAGAGCAGAAGTATGGGGATGGGACAATTGCAGAGCGGAACAAAATGGAAACTCCTAAAAGACCAAAATAAATTCGGAGGTACTCACAATGGGCTGAACCATGACCTTTTGGACCTTCTGGGAAGACTGTTTAAACGCCATTTTGAAGCTTAATACTTAAACTATTGAATGAATATATTCGGTTATATTAATTAATTGATGAGCTTCTAGTGATATCTCCTGAAATGACACGAGTTAAGACGACGCCGAAATAATCAATTGTGTGCCGCGGTTCTTCGTCACATGGAAAATGATGCCTAGACTCCCGCTAAACTCAGCCGCTTCAAACCTCCTCACGTTCAGCTCGCCAAAAAATTTGCTGTGAAATCCCCCTCCTTGAAAAATCCTAGTTCAGGTTTTAAAACAACATTGAGCACTTTTGAGTTTGGAAGGTTGCCGGCGGGGGTAAGGGGAACCTCATTTAAAATGAGTACGTTGACTGGAATGCGGTTCTCCACTCGTGGCATTCTGGAAATGCATAATTTGTTCCGTGCAGCCTCCAAGAGCACAAATACGCCGGTGATTATCCAACGAAACGTGTCATTGCTCTCAAACAGTGCACCCAAACAAGGGGGTCAAGATGAAGAGTTTCGAACGCTGGATCTTGTCAAGTCAAAGGATACAAGAATGGCTCCGAAGAGAAGATGGGAACGGAAGCCGGTGGCACCACCCAGGTAGCGTTGTAATAATATATTATGTTATAGTTTGCAATAAAAGAATTGTTCCATCAACGCTGTCATGTATTTTTAACAGGTATAAGAAGATGCCATTGAATCAAGACTGGCCAAGTGTCTGGCCAGTAGCCAGAACATTTCATCCAGCAAGTGTCCCTTTACCATTGTTCCAAGGATATGTGGAATCAAACAAATCTAGGCCTGGCAAATTTGGGAATTTGGAACTTATGAAAATTGCTAATTTTCTTCATTTAACTCCACCCGCTATCAGTCGTCATTGTGAAGCTCTCAAAAGTTTGTGACAACATCAACTTTGTTGTATTGATTGAGCAATTGCAATTGAACTGCTGGATGGGATTATTATTATGATTTCACAATTTTTAGAGTTTTGCACTCCTTGGCCGGAAGGATTGGAAAATGATGAACGCATTGAGGAGCATTTCCCGATAGAAATTATTTCAAGTGACTACTGTCATTCTACCCCGTCTATACGGGATCATCGTTCTAGGATTATCACGCTTAGGGTAATGTCTTTTTTTCCTGTGAGTACATTTTGTTAATTATATCCGTTATTAATGTGTTTAGGTCAAGTTGGGGACACTGAAACTTGACGAGCATGCAAAGGACAAATTTTTACGATTAGTAGGGGATCGCTATGATGGAGTAACTGACTGGGTCACAATTGTCACAGATTGCTGTCCTGTTCGAAAGCAAAATTTTGACCATGCGATGTATATTATTACTGCTCTAGTTCATGAATCTTGGGTAACATTCTGAATTTAGTCCACACTGGTTTCTGGTTTGAGATGTTTGTATAATATTACCTTGGAGTTTTTATTTATATCGTTCAGAATGAGGAAAGCTGGGAGGCTGAGAAATCCGAGGAAGATATGGAGAAGTATATTTGGGAGGGAAGTGCTTCACAAAAGGCTATCACTAACACCTTGTCATTAATTATGGACAACAAAGATGTAAAACCCCTAGAGCATTTGCAAGTGTTGAAAGATTGTATCATAAGCCCAGAAAATGTTGCTGTTGTTGAGCCTGTTCAACGGTACAGACTGTCCACACTAAATTTGCACAATCGAGGTATATTAGTTTTTGCTTACAAGTTACTTGGGTTTGTATGTTTGCCTAAATATTCATTTTTATTATTTTAATCAGGTGAAGGCGCAGAGACCATTCAAGAATACGGGAAAACCGTGAGAAATTTATTCAATTTGCCCATGCCAACATAATGAAATGAGTTATAAGTTAACCCTCACCAAGTTTTTAACTACACCAATTTTTGTTAGGAGTTTCTGAAAGAAAACAAGATTTTGGTTTAGAATAAATTTCACAGCTCCTCTAAATCGTATGGATGCCTATACGCTGATTTTAACCGGCAAAAAGTCTCTGGAATGCAAAATTCGAGGCAAGACTTGTAACTGTGCTAAATACTTTGTTTTCAGTTGATATTTTTGCATCATGAAGAACGGCATCACTGCAGTACTTGTTAAATTTTTCACAAATTCCAGCTTTTGATCTATCTTTGATCTCCGGTGCTACAAGGCGCGTAATCGTTGACCTGTAGAAATTTACAAACCATTAATATGTTCCTTCAACCCAGTTGTATTTAAAATACATCTTGTCTTACAGCATGAACTCAAAAATTCGTCCACGTAATGTTCCCTTTGTCTCCTCTCTAGACTGCTGACTGTTAATGTAGTTGCAAACGACTCTCTTTATGCACATATTTCGTTTCTTTGGGTGAAGATAGTACAAAGACCCCACGTTTGCAAAGAAATTTGTAAAATTGGGTCCAGAAGCATCATCTTCCAGAACTCTAATAATTATTAAACCTTGTTACATGCGTTATTAAATGGCTACATGATTATAAATGTCTTGCCTTGATTGTGATTGCGAAACTAAGACATCTGAGCTCTTGTCAAAATTCCAGTCGCTCAAATCCAACGGCACATCAATATCTCTCACATTTAGAGATCGTCCAGTTTGCATGTTTGTTCGTAGGAGTTGCAAAATGTTATTTATTAGAAATGCTCCTGAATGAGTAGGGAGAACGTATTTATTGACCAGTAGAACATAATATGTCAACTGTAAAAATTACCTAAAGCCAGTAAACTGATGATGGATACTGGGTCAAGGGTGATCGCACCATGTCCATATCCTCCGCCATGACCTCCTCCGTGGCCATAACCACCCCCACCTCCTCCATATCCTTTGCTTTGTCCGTACCCGGTATCACTTTCTAATCCATAACCACTTAGGTCGTAAGGGTCATCTTCGTGACCATCACGCCTGGTTGGGCCATTGGCTTCTCTGTTTGATTGGCTGACCTCTGGCACAATAGAACGTTATCTTAACCGACATAATGGTAGGATCTAAAAATTATTTAAAGGTTTACCTGAAACCCCGGGTTTTCTGAGAATAACATCTGAATTGAAAATTGCTGTTGAAACTGTACTCAAACCACCTTGAACATTTCTGGCCAACAAACTAAAGCACATAATATAAATTATTGAATACATTTGAACTGATGGTTTTTCCATCATTATGAAATACCAGAGGAACTAGGATTGGAACGGAGATCTACTACCGAAGATGTTAAAATGAGGAATGCAGCAAAGCATGAGATTCTTTTAACTGATAACCATTTGCGAAAACGGTTTATTGCTTGGAATGATTCCATTTGTTTGTTTGACAATTAGTTACACAGCCCACTCGTCAGCATGGGGCTTCCTACGTTTATATGTCGTTCTTTTCCTTGCCTTCCTCGAAATAAAAACCAGAAACCATGTACCAGGCATGCTATCAATTCCCTCAAAGTCTCGGCAGACTCAATGTATCTTATGCAGTTGCATTGATGTAGTAGAAATAAATGCTATCAAGGAATCCGAATTGTATTTGTTGCAATAAAACACGATTTGATGGTAGAATGGACGGGAGCATCGCACATGGGATGGAACTTGGGTTTTTTTAAGTGGGGTTGTTTTACGAGCCAAGTACTGTATCTGACTTTTGGGTGACGAATCGTCTTGACAGTTGTGCATTATTCGTTTAATGTCTGTGATTTTAAACCTGCATTTAGCTTTGGTCATGCACTTTTCATTGTCACTCGCTTCGGATGGCACACCGGCTATTCATTGCAACTACGCCTTTTGTCGTTCCGTAATACTCAAACCGCCCGTGTTGACCTGACAAGGGCATGGATGGTTTGGATCACCGTATTATCCTTTGTTCGCAATTCGTGATGTAATTCCCAGCTTCAACAAAAATGGGAATCACGGAGCCATGCGTGCGATTTTGTTATTTGTTATTCCGTGTAAATATAGGCCGTTTACCAAATCGTAGTCGGCACAACATTTTACTTGTTTTTATTTCTCAAATACGTTTATGTAAAATGTTTATATAAATATTTTTGAAACAAATGTATTTATTTTTAATCCAATATTAATGTTGAGTTAGTTGAGAAGTCTAACTGGCGATCGATATGATAACTCTTGTGTTTTGGGAAAATGGAATTCCAAATTCATGGAGGCTCTCGAATCCAACAAGTAACCAATAAGCACAATGTGCAAACACAATATCACAAAAATTATTTACAGGCAGCAACTGCAGCCTTTAAGACACAAATATAAGCGTCATGATGTTAGTTGAATTGTGAATTGAAATAAATATTCAAATTACTTCAGGATTAGCGAAATTTCACGATTTCTTTTGATTTTATTTGGACTGTGACGTTCGTCGTGTGGCTCGAATTGGATTGTGTCCTTGAAACAAAGGCAATTACGGCACAATTGCCTTAATTGCTGGAAGACAACGTTTGAATTGTGTCATTATGTGAATGACTTAATTTTGAGTCTTATTCCCTAGCGAGTTGCCATCATGTTTTAGGTTTTGTACAACCCCGTTTGCACTCCCGCCCGGACAGATCTGAAATGTCTTTAGATTGAAGGCAACTACTACCTTTGTTTGTGCGCATGGTAGATTCGGATTAAATGACGTAGACTTCTAAAAATGCAATTACCCATTTTTTACACGCATACAGTATTACTCTTTACTCCAGTTTGTTTTTTGTTACAAAATAAAACCAATGGTTTAGACAGATGAGCCAACACAGTTTAACATTTCAAGTGAGTTAGCTAGTTATTATTCTTGTAGCTCATACATATTAACAAAACGAGAATATTGTTACTTATTCCGTTCGGATTCCATGTCAGAATGAATATTCTCATCAAAATCTAAATCGTAATAATCAGGCTCAATTGTTGGATATGAAATTTGAGTAACATTATTCTGGTCAACATTCTTATTTTCAGTCGAAATTTCAGATAGTATTTTAGATGCCTTCTTAAGCATGAGCATCATATTTTCTTCATTGATGACACCCTCCGTTTTTGTAGGAGCCCCGGGCCTTCGTCTGATTCCTCCTCCATTTTTCATTTTGTATTTATTGTACAGAATTGTAAAAACAAATGTTGCAAAGGATAAAACTCCTAAAACAGAGTAAGGATCGATGAGCCCTTCTTTTAAGTCTCTTTTTGTGCCATCTCTATTCATGGCATCCTTTGAAAATTGCGTAGCGAATTTTTCTGGCCGCCTGTGCTCAATCCATGCAGAGCTATTCACTTGAATCGGCACAAACGCAATAACTAATAGCGAAACTATCCATTCCATCACAATCACGTCCCGTATCAGCACCCTCATTGTTACTTTTTTTCTTCCTCACTGCTCTGTCCAAACTGCAATTCAAAAACAAAAAAAATACCACAAAAAAGTATTACCGGTTCCTTGATTTCTTTGAGGTATGTATTGAATTTTTGAGATTTATTCGTAAATCCTTACCGCCTCTAATCACAAAGTCAAAGAGTCGGAGTCAGCGAATTCTGTAATTCTTCAGGCCAGTCTTATTTCTTGAATTCCTAAATCCACTATTGTTCTTTGATAGCTGGGCCAAAATGAACTGACAACATCATTTGAAATTTTTCTCAATTTGTACTTTGATGAAATTTATTACCGTACCGAAACAGCAAGAACAGCAAGCCAGATTGACGTTTCATTACATTGCATAATCTAGAGTACTATGTAAACGTAGGTGGTTGTTCCCAATCAAGTCATTCTTTGGGTTTCACTCGAAATTATGTCTTTTGGTCATTAGTGGCTAAGTACTAAAGTGTAATAACGTCATTTTTTGGTTGAACTGACCGGGTGCGTACAGTTAGATGACAGACGTTCGAGCAAATAAATTGTTTATAGTATATTTTGCCTGCAAATTTGCTCCGCTGTGCTGCTCTGCTCGTAAATTGTTTTTCTGCTCTGCGTATTCCAAAAAGAATCATTGTCAGTCGGAAGAGACAAACCTAAAAGATCCGTGGCAAACCAAATTAAAAATCAGTAAATAGTGTTTCCGACTTTCAGATTTAAGGCATCATCCCTAGCTCAGGGCTAGGGATACTTCTTGCTATGTAGAAATGCATTATGCAGTTTATCCCACTTGGAAAACCTGAAAATGGAAACCCTTCATCGAAACCAAATGGATTATGACAATCTTTCCCGTTAAACAGTAATTAATTAGCATATTGATCTATAATCCTGTTTTAGCGTCTCAGTATGTAATGTAAAAATACGCATCCGATTTGGCAATTATTTTGCTTGGTCTGAAAAAAGGCTCCGGATTGACAAAAATAACTATCTAGTTAATTCAACAGTGCTTATTAATGTTCTCATTGCTACCAAGTAACAATGGTGAAGACTGGCTAGCATGTGCCTTTACTTAATTTTTGATGTGGTGTGTCAAGTAGAATTTGAAATGTCAGTGTCGCTGTAGGCTAATTCATTTAGCTTGACGAAAAAACGGGACACTTTACAATGAAATGGCGAACAATCATTTGATTACATGATATCCTAAAATGCAGATGAGTCATTGATACTCATGCAAGATATGGGGTCCAAAGACACGCAAATGGTGGAGATTCCTCCTTGCCCTAGCATTGAGGTCGTTTTTTTTCAAGTTCGTTCTGCCTCAAGACGGCAAAACCACACAATTCCCTTAACTCAATTGTTCCGCATTACGGGCTTCCGCACAACTCCCTTGTGCTATTTATCTTCTTGTTTTTACCACATAATTAATGGTGGTTTTTTCGTTTCCACGGATTGATTTTGCGGGAAAGCCACGGGGTTTAAAAACCCCATTTTCCGTTCGTATACGTGGTTTAACAATTGAAAATCTTTTTTACTCTGCTGAAGCCATAATCAGAGTCAACTTGATGTGTGATGATGGGGAACCTCGTCACATTGTTGAAGGCGCATTTAAATGACTCATAAATTCTGCTCTAGTTGCTCGGTGTAAATTGTCCTTGTCAGCAACGATAATCGATCATAGCCCAAATGAGCATCCAAATACACGCAAGGCTGATCGCAATTAAATCCATGTTTTTAGAGATTTTATTCACCATCTTTCCACAGTTTTTGAACATATAGTGTTTCATAATTTTTACTTATAAATAAATACGACTTGATCAAAGTGGGTGCACAGTATACCAAATATCTAGTTAGCTATTATATTATATTCCATAATATCTCCCACATCCTGTGCTATAAATAATTGCTACTCGATTTCCTTAATATTATTCAATATTGCGACAATAAATTACTTGACAAATGGAACAAGCATACGCCGTTGTAGGATTTGGTTTTTCAGCCATACGTGAACCCATTCTTAAACTCATAAAACCTTTTGGAAGGAGTAGCCTCAGATAAAATTATTAGTTTTTTTCTGAACACAGTCCTTCACAATTTTGTTGCAGTCAATCTCTTCCCCGCTGGCCACTCGTCTTTTGATGGACTCGACGAATTCGATGCTTGACTTGTCTTTCGTCCAATGTCCGAGGCCGTATCTATTTTGTGTGCGGAGGATAAACAGGAATTAGTGTTTTACAGGAAGGAAGGAAGCAAGCAGAGGTTTGACTCACATGTATAGTGGAGAAAGTATGCTGCTTCCATCGGAGTAAACTTCATCTACTGCAAGACGGCACATGTAAAGTCTGGCACAACTTGGCTTCTCCGAGATTTG
The DNA here is from genome assembly GCA_036851895.1 of Orthonychiurus folsomi. Lineage (NCBI taxonomy): Eukaryota > Metazoa > Arthropoda > Collembola > Poduromorpha > Onychiuridae > Orthonychiurus > Orthonychiurus folsomi. The sequence goes on along the minus strand of JAAXYW010000027.1, from coordinate 21,372 downwards.
ATTGTACGTTTTGTACATTCCATCCAATTTGTCCACCACAGAATAGAATAGATTGTCTTCTCCATCCAAGTCAAGGCCACCCGTATCCCGTTTATGTCTCACAGTTGGTGTACCAAAAAAGTTCTAATTCATTCAAACTTATGATTAAGCAAATACTTTGTTCCATAAATGAGATTCATTTTGTCAGTTGGAAAGGGCTGCCGTAAATTACCGATACATGCAAGTTTGGTTTGTTGTTCGGATTTTCTAATACGTGGGGATAACAATTTTTCTTTGTAAAGTCAAACCTAGCTTGGATCGGTAATTTAAGGGATCTATTCCGTGAAATTGTCAGGACTGTCGTGCAAAAGTCCATGAATCAAGTCCAAACTTACATCAGATGTTGTCTTGAAATTTGGTAAATGAAAGTCAGACAGGGCAAGCGGCGTATTCAAGTCCACAACGCTAAGTGACCTGGCACTTGTGTTCAGAAGAGTCAAAAGGAGTTGGAGAAGAAATGCTGCGAAAGCCAGAGCCGCAAGGAGGCTGAAGGGGTCGAGTGACATGCCGTGTCCTCTGTCAAGTTAGTTGTTGAAATTATATTTTTAAAGTCAAATATCGGAAAATTCTACTTATTATACGTAATTTGCAGTTTGTGCCGTCGCACATTATATAGTCAAGGCATTTAGTGTACTGTGCGTGATGCGATACAACATGAGTCTTTAGTCTATAACTAATTAATTAGTCTCTGTCTGGCGTCCGCTCTTTTTGTATTCGTCCTATTAGCCACTGAACTTACTTCCTGGAAATTAGAGCTACCGATGACATCAGACAGAGCTAGTGGGATATCAAAATCCGAAACATCAAGTGATCGGCCTGTTGCCATATTGTTGTTATTCAGAAGATTGAAAATCACATTAAAAAGAAATACTCCAAACCCCAGCGTTGCTAGAATTGCGTAGCTGTCAAAAGTCCTAATGGTACAAAAACAATATTGTAAGCATCGCTGCTCAATTTCTTATTTCCCCCAAAATTCCAATGTGAGAATTAGTTAAATTCTAGCTGGCATTATATCAAATTTATGTTACGTAATTTCATGCAGTAAAATCAGGGAAATGTCCTTACCCATAACTCATGTATTGACCATGTCCACCATGTCCGTAGCTGTCATGTCCATATCCACCTCCACGACTTTCTGCCACTTCATTAGCCGTGTCATAGCCCAAAACCCTATTTGTAAGTTTTTTAACAGTAATCATTCCCTGGATGAGTGTTTTGGAAGCAGAAGTCAAATTAGCCACTGGATCTGTTGCTTTGACTGCTTGGCCATCCCGAAACTTTTTCAATTGATTCAGTCCATATCCAAACATTTCTACAATTCCTGGTTTTTTCCCATCCCTCGCATTTGTTTTTTTGTCCCAAAATTCAACCATTCGATTCCCAGTGGCTACAATGTGTCTCAATGGATTGAAAATACCTTCCGGGACATCTTGGTCGAGCAAACTCATTAGCCTTTGAGTCAGAACCGTCGTCATCACAGTATTGATCCCTTGACTCAAGGATTCGATTGGCCCCAGCGGACTAATTTCAAGTGGTGACTTTGTTGTAGTTGTGCTGGATGGAGTTACAGTTGGTTGTTGTGTAGTTGCATTCAAAGCGCTTTCTGTTGCGCTTTTGGATTTCTGATGTACATTGAAGCTATTGACTGCACCTCCTGATGGGATTGTCTTGTAGGCTAATTTTGCATATTTGCTCCAACTCTTCGTACCTGAACTTTTCAATTTATTTGTGCTTTTGGAGGAATCCACATCCACTTTACCTGCGCGACTGCTGAAACTAGCACTGTCGTAGGAGCTTGTAACACTAGACGGTGAATAGTGGAATGAGTAGCCCCGACTTTCCTTTCGCACTGGAGTTGGAGCTCCGGGGTTGGCGGCGGATGCCGTGGAATGTAATTTACTTCGTAAACTGTAAAGCGTGTCCAAGGGTCCCCGACCCTCTGGATTTTCATACTCCAGAGAGTCCGATAAGGAGACACACAAAATAACGACGACACTCAGGACCGTCGTCAGACGAAAGGTTGGCGAGGATATTTTCATGTTTCTTTCTCCTCCTGAAAGTCCACTGAGCTACCTCTGAAAGGACTTAACACCGGAGTTGAAAATCAACACAAATCACAACAATCCAACACAAAAATTCGGATTGACGAAGACTGGGTAGTTGATGAAAGAGTTTTGAGGAGAGAAGGAGTTGGAGTGTCTTCTTTTATTTGTGTCTTATGGATCCTCCTCTCCACCCGAAGTGTAAATGGCAGTGAACTTTAGCAGGGGAAACAATGACAGGCAGCGTGGATGTAGTGGTGCAGGAAAATGCTTTACGTCCTTTAATCTTACCTGTATCATGTATGACAAAACACAGACATTTACGCTGACTGATTTCCGTCAACTTTGGATTCATTCTTATTCTTCTACACCGTTTCGGTCCATGGGGTCTTTCGTAGAACTACTTTACCTCTATTATCCTCCCAACAATACGCAACAACTACAGTGACATTCATCAATTAGATTTTTTTGCACAAAACATATACATGAGTACATTAGACCACACTTACATGGTTTCACACAAGCTTACATTTATTTCAGTAAGGACAAATTGGATGTCGAACAACTAACACTTTTTCCTTGCCACAACCGACGCCGTTGGCTTCACAGCCTGATTTCTGGATGGCACGTAGTTGTGTCATATTACGAATCGATCACACAAGGAAGTCTTATTCCCACCATGCGTGGAATGTCGGAAACCCGATTACTTGGTGACCTCGTCTCCGCGCTTCATCTATTCTTACTGCCCGTGATCATCATCCATCACATCGCCTTCATCCTCCACATCACACCTTCATGGATAAACGGATTCAAATCATATTAAATTGGAAAAACCGCGTTGGAGGCCGATTGTCAACTACCCCCTAGTGTTGTTTGTGATTGCAATTTCAATGTGTATAATACGAAAGGTAGATCCGCATTTTTCGGACTCTTTTCCTTCATATTATGCTCTAGTTTTTCCACAAACGCACATCAAATCATCTTTTTTTCTTGCTCTCAATTCCAAAACCCCATCAACGTGAGGAGGCTTGCAAAGAGGATTACAGTAGTGTATGAATGCAAGTGTGAAAATATTTAAATGACTTTTATGCTGAAGGTTTAACTCCAAGCACATCTTCCACGCGAAAAGATAACGTTTATGCATTGTTCCTTGTCTGTCATATCGGAGCCCGGTCGCATTTGTCGCGTTATGAGTCACTTAGTTACGCTCTTAATATTCCGTCTACATTGTATGATGCATCTTTATGATGGCCTATTACCTCAGTTGTCAATTCGCTTTGCTTTAAAGTTACAACAATGCCGGCAGTAGGGGAAAACGTAAACGTGCTCACATGCGTGTAAATCAACTTGAATGCAACGGAGTTATGAAATGATTAGTATCAATGGACAGTATTAAGCTGGCAATGGTTTATTGCCTACTCCTCAATTGTCAACATAAAATAACCAAATGGAACATAGTTTCAGAGAGTTTTATTAGGCATTTCTTTTGACACTTTTATTTACTAGCGTAGACATTCACCAGAATTTCTCAGAACAAGTAGAATAAATTTTGCCCTTTAGCTATAAAAAATCATGTTAGCTTTCCATCAGACACCAGGTATTAAGTCGAAGAGTATTTAAACGCTATTTGCTAGGAACATTGGAACTGCCAACAATAAATTATTAGTGGTTTCACTTATTAATAGATGATTGTAATTATATGTAATTCAGCAGAAACCCTTCCAGTCAATGTTTTATTGCCCTTGGCACGTAACCTTCAGGTGGCAATCGAACGACAATCCGCTTTCATGAACTTGATTCAGCATATCGTATAAGAATTTCCGATCCATTTCTTGTTTTTCTAGTTCGTCTATAAATACGGGCCTTGAACAGTAAAATAATTGCAAATTAGATTGAGTTACAAAGTTGGGTTTGCTGTTATTATTGTAAACTCCCTTACAGCAGATTCCGATTTTCCAAGTTCTTGATGACTTGACACAGCTTTTGATGCTTGCATTCTTTATCGTCAATATCTTTGAGACCATGTATATCCCTCCAAAGTGTTTCAACTAGGGTGACTGCTTCTTCTAGATTCTCGTCGTCTTCTTGGGCTCGCCCTTTCCTAGTTCTGAATGTGAAATCAAGAGATTTCATTTCGCGAGATCCAAAATTCAGTAGAGGTAACTCGATGGGCTTGTCAAAACGATTAAACAATACGGAATCGGTGTAGGATCGTCCTGCCGTCATATTCAAGGATTGCTGGAAGAGTAGGCCCAAATATGTCAGGAATGCTAACCCCCCAAGAATGCTGAAGGGGTCCATGTAGCTTCCCATATTTGAAGCGTAGCTACCGTAGCCTCCGCCGTGCCCATGACTGGAATAACTGTTGTGTCCAGCTGCAACTGACTGATCGTATAATCCGACGTACTTGCCGCCTATTGAAGTGGCGTGTAAATGAGTCCTTTGTATTAACATCGAGAAAAGTACATGATAATTAATAGTAGCATTATTGGAGGCTTACCCTTGGAAGGATACTCATCGTAGCCCTTCGCCACTGAATAGTCATCGTATCCTTTACCGTAAGATGCGTCGTACGAATTTTGACTGTAGAGTCCGTATTGATCTCCAAAGCCAGCGTACTCATATGCCGCCCTTTCCGGTGAACCGGAATCTCCTTTTCGGTAGACTTTTACTCGGGTTGGAAGGCGAAGGGTACCGTATTTCTTCTTTCCCTTGGAAGTTGCTTGCGGTTCTTGATCCGATATGAAGTCATCGTCGCTTCGAGATTGAATCCTATCAGGGACAAGGACCTTGATTGGTTCTGTGAGGGACCGTAGACTGCTCATATCCGGCAATGAATTCAAGAATTGTTCCAAACTTGAGGTTTCAAGAAGATTCTGTATGTAATTCCACCTTGGATCAAAATTTTCAGGGATTTTCATTGAATTCAACATAAAAGGTGGAACGCCGATGCTGTCGCTGTATGGAACTAAATTTGTTAAGAAGTCGTTGTATTTGCTGGTGAGGAAATTCCTCAAGTTCGGCTCCAGGGTTTCTCTCATTCGAGCCAATTTTCTGAGGATGTCTGTATTGGGTAGAAGTTTTGACAGCATGCGATTCCTTTGTTGTTGAATTGATACGAATGTGGGCGCGGAACGAGGTGTAGCATTCTCTTCATTTTCAAATTGAGATCCAACAGTTGTGCTACCGTCGTGAAACGATACATTCTTAAAATTATCGTCGATGGGTGATTGACGAGACCGTAGTTTTTGCAGCTGGTCTCTCATTGAAATTAAATTTGCAATTTTGCCTCGTGCGTATTGAACCAAAGACTTGCCTTTAACAGCTACATTTGACTCACCGGACATGTCATTATCCCACTCACTTGACACACTCACGCCCGTCAGTAGAGTACATAAGAGCACAACGAATGGTAATGCACAGATCTCCATGCCCGAAATTGGAGATTGCACTGCAGAGGTTTTTTACTTTAGTCCCTGGTAATTTTTTGTGTGAAACGGAGAAACCGGTGTGAAGGAAAAGACAAGAAACCGGCGAAGACTTGGAAGAGACTGGTGCGAAAGCTGATGAGGTTGTGGAGCTGCTGATTTGAAGACGAAACTGGGAAAGGAAATGTGTACGAATTTGCTGTGTGAGGGATATATGATTGAATAGAGTCCATTCCATTCTTATTTTCTGGCCTAAGATCCGCTACTTGATACAATACAATATGCAATCCATCCATAGTATTGTTGTGTATGAAAGAGTTTGTGTTTTGCACTTGAAAAATCCAACCCCTGCTGTTCAAAACAAGAGGACTAGGAAACAATAAAATTATTCACGCGAATTTGTAGTCGTCATGTAACAAATAAAGAAACAAATGGCAGTCCGCGCAGGCTGCTGCGAAGAGTGGAGAGCGTGTCATTCTTGAACTCACTGTGTAACAGTAACGGAATCAAAGTTTTATTCATTTCCGAATATCTTGGGTTGAAGGCATTCAACGATTTAAACGACTGTACTATATCTCTTGTGTAACCGTCAACTTTGTAAAGGACCGTGGAATTCCACTTAAAAGTAAGTTTGATGCACGGGAGTTTGCTCCTCTTTCCTAACAATAGACAAACGACAAAGTCAAAGTCAAGGTTTCTTTAAAAGTCTGCTTCCCTCTATTGTAGTGAAAAACCGTGAGCGCATGATGCAATAGTATTCGTACACATGTTTTGCAAGTACACAAGCCTCAGAATTTGATTTTATAAATAGCAAATTTTTAAAACATTTGAACATCAATGAACATTTGAGGAATCATTAATTAATACTGTTGGCTTTAAGGTTAGTTTCATCGTGCCGCGAATAAGTAGCCACTTCATCTTCATCAACAAATGTGATGTACATACATTTTTCAGGATGTCCGATTACATCATGAATTGTGTCCACTATGTCCGATCCGTCCTCCATAAAGTACTCCAGGGCTGACCTGCATTCAAAGTTTAAATAGAAAAATAAAAGCAATTGTTCGTAGCCCAATTTGGAATAAGAGATGTGCCAGATCTTACATCATTGTTTTCCCCCATTGAGATTCGACGGATCGCTGTGCTAATTCCGACTTTCCTAAGGTTTGGCATGCTAGTTTTCTGATGTACTGATATTCAACGGGATCTTTTTTATAAGCGGTAATCCAATCTGATATTGCAACTTGTCCTCCGGAACTTGTGACATCTCTTACGGTGCGTTTCAGGATTCCATTCGAGTCACCTGGTAAATTCTCGACCCAATTAGCAACTTTGTTCATAATTTGTGGAATATCTTCTGCACCGATGTTCCAATCTCCACCAGGCAGCCAGGAAGAACCACCCAGAGAGCGAACGGCTGTTTAAATGCAATTAAAAATAAGGATTTGATTTGAGTGAGTACAATAATAATGAGAAACTCACTCTGTATGCCTAATAGTTGCAGAAACAAAAGTAACCCCAATACAGCGAGTACTGATAATGCAATAACTGGAGGGGAAATAAAATTATATTAATATTATTTGTAATATTAACTTGGGTGGTCATTTATCATGTGTAAGGCTGCAAGTTCAAGGAATTACAATTAAGCTTTACAGGAAATGTCTGTAAGGGGGTACTCTGAGTGCAAAATCGCCGATCTCAATTCCTACTATATTTCCTTAACCAAACCTGTACTATAGACGTTCTGGCTTAGAACAATTTAACTCTATGCATGTGAACGATACATTCTATTTTGCAATTCTCCATTGATATTAATTGACTTCACAATATTTTTCGTATCTTTTTCACCACTGCACGCCATTTGCCTCATTACATTTTCTAGATGTTTTTAAAAAATACTTACCTGTTAGAGGATTGTAAGTGTCATGTGAAGTTGTATATGTGGTAACATATTCAGGCTTCCCGTCATTATCGTAGCCACGAGAGATGAGTGGACGATGGATGTCATTTGACGCGGAAACCTCATCAGGTTGGGCGGATTGCTTCTGATCAATTTGAGCACTTGCCGCAGTTGTCGGCCTCTCGGATTTGTTTTCCTTTATAGAAGCACCGCTAACGGAGAGTAGCACAAGTGACATTCCGCAGAACAAACGAAGATATCCTGCCATCATTTTTAATAATGAATTATGACGTGTGTCGTGAAAATCAAGGAGTTGTACACTCTGCCAGTCACTTTGTTAAAATAAACTGATGATTGCTACGTTCAATTGATTTTATACCTTTCATGGTTCGATTTATAACTTATCTGGTTGTAAACTATTAACCCAGGTATCTGCCATGGTTTCGATTCTGGCAATTCATCCATAACGTCTGACACATTTGAGAGTGGTTTTAATGGTTGGGTTCAATAGAGCACATCATGTATGTATGTTGTCCCTTCCTTCAAGATCACAGTCACCACAAATTGTGATGAATGCGCATAGTCGGAATTTCTTCCAAAGCAAAAAAAGGAACATTCGCATAAATATAACACTTCTTGAAGTTGCACGTAGCCGGAACAAGTGTTCGATTCCCTTAAAGATTTGGAGACATTGCTTTCTAATTGAAGTAGAGGCCTAAGCTTTGGCATGCAGCAAATGCCATATTAAATTTTTATTAACAAGGATGCTGATTTTGCGATTCTAACTTTAACCGTTAATCACGGGCTGAATGATATTTGAAACCAAAGAGAACTGGTTACAAACAAAAGTCAAAGTCGGTCTCAAAAGAGGGGACCATTAGACATCGGTATAACCCTAGAAGCAGACAAAATATGTAGGCGTTATCCGCATTTAAAAACCATTAATTTGAATTAGGTATTAAACTAGTAGAGCTAACTTGTACGAATGTATTGCAGATTGCATCCAGTTAAAATAAAGCTTACATAGAAGCAAATGCATGTTTATATGTGCTAATCATTTTGCTTCTTTATTAATTATCAATCGACCAGATTCTAGATCTTGAATAAAAAGTGGGTTCTAACAGTCTAATAATTGTTAAGTAGTAGTTACTAGCACATTGAAATAGATTTTTGATTTATGGAATGTAGTAATTTATGCGAGCTAAAACATGTTCTGTATTTTATATAGAATAATTGAAGGACGTTTTGGTTAGTATTTAACAACTCTATTTTTAACTCCACACATCTGCGGAGTAACGCTTCTGGGCTTCCATGCGCTTTACGTACGCTGAAGCATCTGACTCTGCCATTCCACCTTCTTCTCGAACGATTTTCTCAATGGCGTCATGGACGTCTCGTGCCATGTTTTTAGCGTCACTGCAAAAATACACGAATTTCAAATTCATGCCAAAAACGTATGTCTAAACACGTCAATCTATAAGGAAAGGTAAGGAAATCAGAATGTTTACTTACCCGCATACGTAAAGGTGAGCGTTCTCTTGCCCAAGTAATCTCCATACATCTTTTGATCTCTCCTGCAGCAAATGCTGAACGTAAACCTTTTTCTCTTGATCTCTTGAGAAGGCGACATAAATCTAAGAAATGCATTAATTCAAAATTATGCTTCCATTTATTCAATTAGATTTTATATCTGACATCATGCGGCGGTAAGAACTGGTCTAATGCAATGTAAAACTTTGTTGTCGTATTTCGTTTTGCTATTTGTTCAATAGAAAATAATACCTTAAGGATTCCACTAGCAATATATGAATCCAATTCCTCTTGATAAATATAGTCCTCCGCTTGTTTGCGGCAACCAAAGAAGAGCACCGTTTCACCTACAGGCTTCCCTTCTTTGTGAAGGAATTCACGCTCTTGGATAAAACCTCTAAATGGAGCTAGACCAGTCCCAGGACCAATCATAATCACAGGAGTTTGTGGCCGCGTAGGCAATCTAACATTAGAGGAAATTGTTTTTAAATAAATCCTGCGTATAGAATGAAACGCAGAGATCAATAGGTTTTTACCTAAATTGTGACTTTCTAACAAAGACTGGAAGCAATGTCTGCTCTTCTTGAGTATCTCCTGTTTTTCCCATACGATCGGCCAGCCAGCTCGTAGCTACCCCTTTGTTCAGTCGCCCAGTTGGTGTCGTGTATTTGATCAGAGAAGCAGTAACATGGATAGTAGTAGGATGCACCTGAGCAATTCATCAGGGTGAGCAAGAGCATAAGGAAGAGGGGCCAAAATGTTATTTGCAATTGAAGAGGAAGAGGCTTACCTTTGGTGATGAAGAAATTGAGTAATAACGAGCTTGGAGCTTAGGAAGCAACTCACAAAGATGATCTAATGCAGGTTTGCATGAAGGTAAATCCTCCAGTAAGTCAACTATATTTCGATTGTCGGCAATGACCCATTTGTTGTATTTCTCTTTTCCTTCGGGGGTGCTTCCACCCAAAAGTTTCAGAAGCTCTTTTTCCGTCTCATCAGTTGTATATTCAGCTAATTCCTTGAAAATGTGAGTTCTTGGATTGGAGGTAATATCCAAGTAGAAAGACAACGCTGTTCGGTAAGAACAAGGACAAGGGAAAGGATGTCGTTTACTTGAGTCCTCTGAAAATGATTCCAAAGAAAGACATGTAGCCTAACATCCAATAACACTAATACAATTGAGAAGAAGAGAAGAACACTTACCGTCTACATTGAGTAAAGAAATTACTGAATCCAAATTAACTCCAAGAAGCTCTCCTAACCGGTTCACAAGTCGCTCGTCATTTTGAGGGTAGACAGCAACATGATCACCGGAATCATAACGCATCTTCGAATTGGAAATGTCAATTTCAATATGCATGCAAGATCGGTCTCCTCCTTTATGGAGCTCCTTAATTGTTAGCAATTTGCTCATGAATGGATTTTTAGCATCAAATGGTGGACGTTGATTTGTGTAGGAATGGAGACGTGCAACTTCTCCCCGATAAATTTTCTCTTGTGGCAAAGTTTCATCGTGCGTCACAAGTTTGTATTGCCGGCTAAGGAGATCGTCACCTGAAGCCTCAACACCAAATTTCTCGCACACCGCTGGCCAGAAACGATCTTTCCAGGTGATAAAATCTTCCTCAATATTTGCGTCATCATCCCCCATTCCTAATTCAAAAACTCTTGTGCCCCCTAATTCCTCTAACCGCTTGTCTACGAACTTTCCCATGGCGTTATAATGTTCATATGTCTTATTTCCCAAGGCGAAGACCTGCATTAGAATTCAAACTAATTTAATAGCAGTCAGCGGGATTAAACTATTATATTGTTATAAGACATACGGCGTAATGTAGCCCCGACAGGTCACATTCTCCTTGCTGCAGCCATTCAAACAATTCCTGGGCATTATCGGTAGGGTCACCTTCACCATATGTAGCAACACAGAAAACAGCAAGGGAATTTTCAACCTCCCCCATCCGTGTTAATTCCTCCATGTTACATTCCTCTGGGTCAGCTATCATCCCCTTCATCCCGTACCGTTGTGCTTCTTTGGCCAAACGACCAGCAAACTCTTCACCTGTTCCTGTTTGACTTCCATAGAAAGCAACCATATTTCTTCCAGACGATTTCATCTTTCCGATGAAACTGGTGTCTGTTTGTCTTCCAGTGAATGTTGTCGGCCTAAAAAAAATACGAGGCTGTGAGACAGGAATCCAATTCATGTTCAGAAATTTTAAAGCATGCATGCTCTAATAAAAGAAATGGCTCGGTGGTGGTAGAAATAAAAAAAATGCGCATAATTAGTTTTAAGTTCATGCTTGCATTCGATTCTAACAACCCAATGTTACATTTTTTATAAAACTTCTGAATTACAATCGTCAAGAATTACTTGTGATGTTATGGCTAAATTTTAATATAAGCATTTTGGCAGGGTATCATACTAATCCCCGTTTGGTCATTTACTTGTTGAAATTTCAAGTGGTTTAAGTAAACATCACGAGAGTCTGATTGTACAGCGGTGTTATTTACATGTCCGAACTTATCATGTGGTTTCGCTCGTGTGCTCAAACGGTTCACATATTCAAACCATGTTCTAAAATTGGCAGGCATTTATACTGTATACCTCACCGTTCAGCTATATAAGCAAATTATCATAATCATAACATGTTTTAATTAATCAATTAACTTTGTTTTTGCGTGCTGTGAATTGTGAATCATTGTTTGCCGCTGTCATACGTATCCAGTTTCCATTATCCTGATGCAAGTCAAGCCCATTCGCTTTACACGTGCTCATCCTTTGTATATCATTTAATGCTCGTTTACATTTTCTAAAATTCAAAAGTATTCAGCAATGACGCGTTTGTACAGAGCATCCTATTCCTAATGCAATAAAATATATATGACTCGGATGACGCACGATTAAACTTTGAATGTATTTTCGCTTTGCTTTTTGCGACCAAGTAAAAGTGCGCTATAGGCTATTCGTCACCTCATAAAGTCAAACTGTTTCATTAATGTGTATTACATTCTTGAGCAATCAATTTACCATGTTCCAGTTTATTTTAAATTCCTACTTCCCTCACTTTTTGCACTAGCATGAATTGGTACATCACACTATGAGTTTCTACGTCACTCGTAGTATGTATGCCGAGCAAAAATCATCTGAAATTGCCTCAATTGAAAGGAATAGAATTAAAATGTAAAACCTAACCACATCCATGGCTCTAGCTAGTCTAGTGAGTCAATTAAGTTAGCTTTTACTATCTACCAGGAAACAATCGACCAGGCCTTGTACTTGACTGATAAAAGCTGACTGAAGCTTATTACGCCATTATATTGTGCAATTGCAAATATGACGGGAATTGCTATAAAGATTAGCAAACTCGTGCAGCGTTTTTATTGGAATTGGGATAATGAGTTTAAATTCACAATCTAATTTGCAAATTATTTTAGGCATTGTAATGGCCAATTAGGTTAATTCTCGGTGCACGAAATTATCCTGTTTTTATGTTAAAAAACCAGCATTAGTTCAATGTGTTAGTAGTTTTAAGTATCATTGATGGATTCGGAGTTGACTACAAACTTATCACTACTGGCTATTTTGAAGCCAGCACGATTTGAAGTCATTGGCTCATAGCTAAATTTTAAATACGGAAAACCATTAAAACGTTTAGCCTTGCTACAGAAACATGTGCATCTCTAATGATCAGCAAAATGCTGCAAGGAGAGCAGGAACTCGCACAGTAAAATAAATAAGAAAGGAAGAACTTGTACAAGGAAATAATTGAGTGCCCCAACTACTTTATCCTATCCTATTCAAATCCGAGAGAAAACCTTGGACACATTATTAAACTCATGCTCGGCTCCAATGATTATAAAACGCAATACAATACGATTCATGCATGCGTATTGTACCTGCTGCACAGACACACGTAGCAAATAGTAAAGGACATACGACATGTGATCATTTTTTATGTTTATATTCGTCAAATATCCATGCAAAAACTGTGAATCTTCTACCACCATCCTAACCTTGGAATTGAAGTTGATTATATAACGCCACGTGTTTCCTACCCGCCACCAAACCCACCGAATTTTCAACCCGCCCGGCCGTATACATACATATATATAAGAGATTTCCTCAGCTTTTAAGAATTGATTCATGCGTCTCATTTGTACTTAACTACAAGTATCAATCTCACTATAATAATGTAGACTTACTGAATACTGTATGTTTGGAAAGCTGGAGTGGAGGAATTTGATGATTTCTTCTTAAATATGAGCCAGTAGGCGGCGGCGGAGCCGAGGCCCACCAAAATGAGTACATCTAGAAAACCAAATCCAACTCCGAAGAGCTCGAGGAACACTTCACTGTCCGCCATGGCTGGAAGCTAATTGAGAATTGAATTGGATTATTCTGGGTGTTCACAGTTCCTCGGATTGGGGGGTAATGAATTGGAATGGGGAGAGAATTGCTGAGTTGGAGTTGGAATTGCCTTACGCAACAAGTGGATGGCCTTGGCTACATCCACCACTCCATCTCCACACGTTGTTCCCACACTCACCCTAACCCCTTCACTTACTCCCATTAAATATCATATCCACCACATACATCAACTCTGTATTAAAGGTGACAAAACCCGTTTTCCACAAGAATCCAACCATTACAACCCCTTCAAAATCCAGCCCCTCTAAATTCACCCTTTTCTCCGCACGCGCACTTAGAAATGGGCACATAGGACGAGGGCATGTTGCTGGATCTCGGGCTACAATCTTAAGAGAACACCGCTTATCGTTAGTATAAATTGTGAATTTAATATTTTTCTAGTTTTCGTAAGCTTGAGAATCTTGTGGTAATTAGGGATGATAAGGGCTACATAGAAGGCCGCTGCTCCTCTGATTGTATAGATTGCGAGTGGAGCAGCTAAACGTGTAGCAAGTATAAAGAAAGGGTTATGAACATCAGGATAAAATTTGAAAAACGATTGAATACGATGCTGTAGGGTGAATGAAAGAAATGGTCGAAACGCCGGAATGCATTTAAGTGGAGGAAATGTTATTAACTATTTATTTATCATTTTATTAATATTCACTATTACTATTAAAGGAGACTTCCAAGCTGAATAGAAACCCCTTTATTGAAATCGAAAGAATTTGCTTACTCTCTACATGTGTAAGCGATTTATTACAAAAATTAAATTACTGTATCATTACTCATTTCACTACATTTAGCGTAACCATTTGTGAGCATGTTCACCCGAAAAGTGAAAAGTGCCTTCCGTTTCTATTTCAAACAACATTTGTTTGACAATAAATAACTAAAAGTATATGAATAATTGGACCAATAATTGGTTGTTATTACCTGTTTCTCTCGGAGAATGAAAACTCTGGTTTTACAAAATTCTTCTTCAGCGGCCTCTATTTTGGCAGCCCAGTTGCTAAGTTCTTCAACCATGATCCGCTCTCTGCAAAAAATTACTTTGTTGATTGGGCGCTTCACCTTTAAAAATTGAAGATATCAAGTAACCTGTCCTGAATTTTCGCAACTTTTCTGCGGAACGTTTCCACCTCTTCCATGCTTTTAATTTTGACATTATCCCAACCGACAATTTCTTCTTCATAGTCTACAATCTCTTCATCAATTGAAGCGATCTATTCAAAGAAAACCCGTACAGGCAATCTGTTCCGCAACACTGTTACAACATACAGCAGTTAATTCAATCAACACAACTCACTTCTGCCTCCATTTGTCTTAACAATTGCTCGGAGTACTTTCCGAAACTCTCAATTTCTAGCTGGTGCTCTGCAATGGTTTTGATAACTTCAGCTTCTCGTCGCTCACTATTGGAGACATGCCTTTCAGCCTCATCTGAGCGTTGTATCAAATATTTTTCTAGCTTGTCCAATAAGTGCCGAGTATCCTTCCTAATCCTGTGCACCGTCTGCTCGGAGGAATCAAGATGTTGTAAGGCAACAATGACAAATAATTAGTAAGACAAGAAAGAACATACTCTCAGCCATGGTTTAAGCTCCGTCGGGGTGAATGGGTTTCTGGGAATTCGTTCCATATTTTGAAGCATTTCCTTCAGCTCCAGCCGATGGACCAAATCATTGAAAACATCAGTAATGCTCAGACGAGTGCAGACTTCGTAAAACTAGCAGAGCAAAATGCAGTTTTAACGAAGAATAAAATATCTAATTTGAAAACTTACTCTGGCATTTATATATTTCATTTGCTCTTCACGTTTATCAAACTCTTGCATCATACTCGAAATAACTTGTTCAACTGTCTCACGTTGACCCTTGAAAAGTGCAGTTTCATTTAAGATTCTCTTCTCAGTATCTTTGTCGATTTCTTGTTCGGCGACTGCATCAACTAAGTTGTCTATCTTAGCTTCCAAAGCCTTCGATGACACATCTGTGAAAAACATCGTGGTTCATAATTTCCATACTAAAAAACAAAGCCTTCAATGATTGAAAGAAACAGTACTGAATGAAGGCTTCATGCATTCCCAGAATTTTCAAGCGAACCTACTATATGAAGTCAACATAAACTTACGCAAAGACTCGATTTTGAAGTGAAATTTTTCAAGGTCACTGTACTCAATTTTAAGGGATTCTAACTCAGCTTCCTCCTCTTGCAGCGCACGAATTTCATCATTTCGCGAATTTAGAATACCTAAAACCTCCTAATAAGAGTTAAATAACAGAGAATCTGAGTTCTAATAGCCACAATTTATAATCAAAGTTGCAATAAAAAATTGTGAACTGCAGGATTAATACCTCCCTAGGGTCCTGGTGTTCACTCAACTTGCTCAATTCTTCAAATCTTTCATCCCGAAGGTTTTCAAGATCATCATAGGGAATACTGGAATTTACTCCATATATTTCAACTGAAAAGTCAAATAAATTGCAATTCAAAGCAATTAAAACGGCAATTCGCATTGATAAAAGCAATTACCAATTCCTTCCCTGTAAATATCAACTTGTTCTAGCACAAGCTCCTCGCTGACAGCACCATCAGCTTGATAATGGTAATACAGTTCTAAAGCTGACTGCCTAGCCAGTTTGGATATATGCTAAATACAAATGAAACTGATTATTCGACCTTGAAGCACAGGTAAACAAAGTCAATTAACCTGCTCCGGGTTCGCTAGTTCAGATATTGATGGATGAGCTTGCTGAGGCTGAATCGCCATTTCAACCGTAAGTGTAAGCCATGCTAGAAACATTAAAGCCGTAGGCCACTGGTGAGGAGTGTTAGCTAAAAACCGACAAAACATTATTATGCATTCCAAAAAATGTAAAACCCAAAAGTGTGAACCAACGTGATTTCAAAACTGATTTGCTGATCGTTCCTGGATACTTCATTTCAGCTGCTATTTCTATCAATTTTGCTGATACAGCAGAAATGTCGTTTTTCAGACTGGCCAGAAATCCTTGTCCCATCATCAATCTGAGTGTAAACTGAAATGCAAGGAAAACACCTATTTTAAAGACCTATTACGATGCAGTTTATAAATTTGAGAGAAGTGTAAATTGTAAATTCTACTCACCTGACACATGTTGTTGTATTCCGTCCCAGTCACAGCTTGATTTAAGTAGCTCCTAACAGGTCTCAAGTTAGGAAAATTATGTCGATCTAGGAAGTCGTGAACCCTACTGAATATATCATTCACCTTCCTTTTTTCTTGATGTTCAGGAGCCTTCAAAGTCTTTTGTATTATATCTGTTCTGGGCTCAAATCTTTTTGAATATGCTGAGTTGAGCGTGCTGTGTGGAGATGAGTATCCACTTCTAAAAATAAAATAGTTAAGGGCCGTATTATACTAAAGCCAAACATAGCTCCGTATAAAATTTAACTTTTGTCTGACGAAGATTGCTATATGTAATCGAAAGCTAACCACAATAAACGAGTTACGATTTCAAACCATGTCCTCGAATGCCGGAAAAACTGAATCTTTTTAACTTTTGTAGTTACCTTGGAGTCGCTCCTGGTGTTAGTGTTGTCCAAGGCATGGACAATGACTCCACAGATGACGCCCTGGAAAGTTTGCGGGCGGCAGACCTTCACAAATAGAATGAAATTAGAATATTCAAATAAAATATATGTGATATAAAAAAAATAAAAATACTTGAATTCGAAGCGGAGAAACAAACTTACTTTTGTGTGCTTGTAGGAATCCTACTGACAGATTTTGTACAACTTTGGGCATTTCGGTCAACAGTGATAGTCCTATTCTTCAAACTAGAACTGGTTGATTTACCATCAGTGGGAAGTCTGCTGTACAGTTGAGTTCTTGGTACGGGGATTCCCATATGTTGCTGCCTGGGTGCATTTCCATATTCAGCGGATCTTGGCCTTGGAGGTGCGCAAGGAGTCGGATGTAACGAGTCTTGAGCAAAACTAACATGGGAGTTATTTCCACGATTTGTGTTTACTAAGCTACCAGTTTGACGGCCAGTATTTGATGAAGCTACACCAGGGAATACTGGTCGAATCAAATCGTGGATATCCATTCCATCCTTTTCGGCCTGCTGTCGCAGTATAGATGACCGGCGACTCTGGAATTCGACATAATACATTAATAAATACAAATCCCTGTCATAATGCAGGAGGAGTGCATTTTTTACTAAATGGTCGATCCTCACTTTAAATCAATATTGGTAATTGTCTAAAGTATATGTACTTACCATTGTAAAAGAAGGAAGAGTCCAATCGATAATTTGTAATTCTCAGACTCACTTCGGTTGAAATTTGATCGTTGACTGACTACATTCTTTGAGTCCGTTTGTTGAGAATTGGTGAATACATTCCCGCTCCCTCCAATTTCGCTGCTGCCCAACACGATCATCCCAAGTTCAACGGCTCTCATCCGCCGTCCAAACTCAATGGCAGCTGCGATTGATTGCTATATGTTCTGTGTTAAACTATTTTATTTTAATTCAAGACTTTTTTAATATTAATCAACACTAATACTATCTCTTGCAAGTAACATTAGGCAGACTCAAACTGTTATTACTAAAGGCACTACGAATCCTGGCCAGTCTAGTCCAGTGGTTGTTTCGGAAGTCCAAATTATTCATTGGTGATTGAAGGAAGAAACAAATAATGTCCGTTCTAGATTAATAAAAGAATTTCAAAATCGCACTTACAATTAGCATAATGTATAGGTACTTGCGTTTGGGGTCGGCGCGCAAGCACAATAGAATCACAGGAATTTTGCTGAAAATTATGTGCCGACAAAATAAGTGAAACTTCGAACTTGAAATAATTGCGACGCGACTGGGAAAATTATGTCGCCAGTGCTGTTCCACATCTTCCAAATCAAAAACGATACTGCATTCTGCTCTAAAAATCCGGGTAAAAATCTGTAATGAAGACCCTAACACAACTTAGCTTTCTAATTAATCAATCGTTTTTTGATTTTGAATTAGAATTTGAACATGTATTGATGTATTATTCACGGCCGGGAAAGGCCAATATTTTTAACGTGCAATGGAGAGGAGAGGCGACTGAGGCGAGGTTTCAGCTCGGTTAACGGGTTAACCGTATATATAACTGAACTGATATGCACGGGTATTTCGATTTGCTGCCGAAACTGAACGGAAACCAAAAAATGCGGATCCATATATGGAACATCTATTTTTTAGTTTTTAAAATAATTTTTTCAATAAAATACCAGTTGACACCCTTCTCGATCATTTCCCGGGCTAGCAGCGCAGCGTCCAACTGATTAGTCATCCCGGTGCACTATCTCATGGGTTAAACCCGGAAGCCTGTTTGCTGTGTAGTAGTAGTGATATTCTAATTGTATTTCTTATTAACCATTTTATTGCCGTTTACAAAAAAGCTTTTAAACAAATTCCTGACTATTGGATATGTGTGTAGCATGTGCTCATCTATATAAGCCCAGCTAAACCTGTTCATGATTGAATAGTTTGTACAATTTAACGCAATATGGTATGAGGGCCTCCTTGCATTTTTATAATCTAAATCTCATTGCGATGATGCCTTCCAGAAAGTCCCAGGCAACGCAAATGGAATGAATGGCAGACTTTATGAACTGGCTAAATACTTCTGGTTTATGAATTATAATTGGGGAGGCGAATGGTGGTTCTTCATGAGTCTCTGTCATTTAGGACAACTGATCGACTTCCGAGTTGGTTTGAAGATTTAGTTTGGTTTGGGAGCTTTAAGAGATCACTACATGAACTTTCGATAACCTTTACCAAAAATTTCTGCTCCCAGCTACTGCGTTTGGGATTCCGTACAAAAAATAAAAAGTATTTTCCCTCACTACTACTTCTGCATATGGTATTTCTCTGACTTCCAGTCCAAGTATATTTCTGGAAAGTGAACAAAAAATCTGCGGGGACTGAATACATGACCAGGAAAATCTCAGTTTCTTTCGACTTATCCCATACACGTGCACTCCGAACTCCGTAGTTCTGAGTCCCCAGTCTCCATCATCATGAAAGGAGTTAAATCATCAAAATATTGTGTATTTAATTAATAGAGAGTGCTTATTAGTTTACGAGATGGGGCAGTCAGTGGACTTGAGACCCCGATTGATTGTTCTCTTCATTGTTTTCGTGTTGTGCTTTCCTATCTCAATGAGATGTCAAACGCCGGGTAGGCGGAATGGTGCCGGGAATGGAAATGGTGCGGGCGATCCCAATGGGCACGAATATGACCCGGAGAATGGATATGACTACGGGATAGACGGGGAGGACTACCCAATAGAAGAAGACGAAGAAAGTAAGTAAAGAATCCATTTTTCATTTGATTCTCGTGTTTTGGGATCCCCTTGGATGTAATTAACAATTATTGCATTGATTATGTAGTCGTTAAGATTTGTGGGCGTTTTGTACTCAATTTGCTATTCACTTTGTTCGGTCGAAAGTCTTTGGGTTCCTTGAACTCAGCTGCACCCATTTCTTCCTGCTTGGCTTCGATAACATTCACATCCACCACAAGAGCTTACAAGTCGAAAGGTCAACGAAATGACTTTCCGGCATCAGTTTTTTAGATGATTTATCTGGCCTAAATGCCTCACATATTCATTTCAAATTGAAACTTGTTCATCTGTGAATGGACTTATCAGACTCCACTCGGCTTCGCCGAAGATTAGCAGTCCCATACATTTCACTTTCATTTTCATCCCAATTCATCTTCAACACTCTTCGTCTCTGACTGACAGGTTTCTTAAAATAAATAAGCAATAGCCAGACTCTCCAGCACTTCCAGCCATTCCTCTGTGTTTACATGCATTGTGATAAAATTGCCATTCTATCTAACTTCCTTTCCTAATTCATACACCCTGAGCATTATAAAAAATTCATGGCTTCTCTTCACATTGTTATTGACGAATGCGATATGTTTGGTAATATAATATGCAAATTTGAAATCCATTAAATAATATGCGGGGAATCTTGAGAATTTGGAATTCATGCTCAAAGCGGCAATTGAATTGATTGCTGCGTGCCAAACAAATGTGAAATCAAATAAAATCCATCTGAAGAATGGCCCTGGCATTCCGAGAAATTTGATTACTCTGAGATTTTTTAATTGTTGATTTGGAAACTCGCAGGTAGGCGGGCAACAGGTCGACCGTTACTTCCAACTTCACCTCGATCAACGTTACAAGCAGCACGGCCAACCCCAGCTCTACCCCCTTTGCAACCGCCAATCGAGTCCTCCAGAAGAGAAGACCAAGGTAAATCCCATCATCTGATATGATTTGAATAATGCTCAACGGACATAAGACATAGTTCGAATAATTGTATTATTAAATTGTTAAGAACCACAAGCTGTTACACAGCGTAGATGTGAATTTGACGGAAGGATTTTCCAGGATGGCGAGGACTGGAAACCAGATAGTTGCGCTGTTTGTCGTTGTGTGAGAGGAAAAGTGGAATGTAGTAGGGAAGGATGCCCTGGTATGTCCTGGGTTCATTTTCGTTAAATAGTTAAGTTTTTTTAGCAGGCGAGTTGTTAGTACGTTCAAATTTAGAATTGATGTTGTTTAATTGTGGCATTCCATGATAAGTCTGAAGTATTAAACTCTTCCGCTTTAAATTAATAAATTAAACGCTTTAAACTCCAAAGTTTAAAATTTAATATCTGCTTCATTTTTGTCATGTTTGCCTTAGACATATTTGTCTTATTTTAAGTGGAGTTTAGTATTTCAAGACTACGTTAATTAAAATATCCGTAAAATTCACATTCCAATAATCTTCTACCTGGGGCTGAAGAAAGCTGAAGAAAATGCTTTGATTTTTGTTTGCTTTTTTAAATCAGGAGCAAATTGTGACGACGTAGAATGCCCAGAAATTGAATGCAGCACTCAGCAGTATATTCCACTTGGACAATGTTGTCCAATTTGCGTAGGTAAAGCTCATAAAAGTCGAATTGACAACTTCAAATCTTATGTAATCTTAAATA
>JAAXYW010000026.1:57853-90822 GCA_036851895.1 Orthonychiurus folsomi | reverse complement strand
GTGATAGAATGCCAGATATGCTGATAGAAAGGGTAACAGATTCCGGCAAGCATGAATTACGTCAAATACAAAGAAATCGAAACCATTGAGAAAAATGGCGCTATAGAAAATGTCTACAGCCAGCGCAGGCGCAAGCCGCACGCTAACATAGTTCCAAATCGTAGCGAGGTCAGTGAACCTTTCCAGTCGACGTGTGGCCTTGCCGGAGTGAAGTGTGGTGTGGAATTCGATTAAGGACGCCCATCAGTAGGTGAGTTTATTTCTTGAAACTTCGTAGTATTTCGTTTCATAAGATCCATTCTAATGCACGGAGTCATTTGGGAAAATATTTCTTTTGCCTCTTAAACAATTTGAAATGCAGTGCATTTTTGAGCGCCTGGACGGAGTTTCCATTTTTTTAATTCGACTAACTTTAACAAGATGGAAATAGATGACCAAGGAATTCAAATTCAGACAATGGAAACGCAAATGACACAACAGGAGGCCGTCGTGGTGGTCCCGGTATGATGACGGCAATTCGAATAATTTGTATGTTCTTATCAATAAAAATAATATTTGAATTTGTGCTGATTAGTCTCCAATGGATCTTCCTTTCGGCTGTGATCTGTGCCCGGAGAGATTTCACAAGAAATTGCTACTGAACAACCATATGGAAAGACGCCATGGGATAAAATTTGTCTTCACTCAAAAGGGGTAAAAGAAATGTTGATTTAACTATTGAACATGAATAGAAAGATATGTGGACGTATTAAAAATGAAGCGCCGATTGACAAACCCTAGACATCTTAATATTTAGACTAGTTTGCAACTATGTAAATAAGTTGCAATGTAATGCAACTTATTTCTCTCGCAGGCAGAAAGTTAAACTGGTGCGGATGCCAGAGATAATGCAAGATGGAGAGAAATTAGATCCGTGTGTAAAACTACTGCTTCAGAACGGCAACCTCAGATCTGGAAAGAACATTTTAGGCGTGGTAAGTAAACTTATAATATGGAATTATTAATCTTCAGTGCAGCATTAATCTGTAATCTATTTATCTTGTCCGTTTACACATACTTAAAATGTATAATTCTTTACAATTTTTTAGCAAGCTGTAGATACTTCCAGATCAACAAATTCAGTACCAGTCCCAGCTGCACCATGAAATAAACACTCAGGAACTTCTCAAAAACAAGGTTACGTGAAAACACTCAATTTAAGGTATTTCGCAGCTGCATTCGTTGTCGTAAAAGTTTGTTTTTATATTTTTTCTGCAGGATGCATTGGGTATGGGATTTTTGATTGCAAATATAAATTATCCTGCAGTAATTACAGCCATGAAAAATGAAGAAACCCCATTTGTTGCGTTTTCTCCTTACAACTCGGACAAATTATACTTGTTAAGTATTATTCAAATGAACTCTTCTCGCCAGGTGAGTCGTTTCGTATTTTACATGATTAACCAGTTAATGTTAGTTGTAAGTTCTTAACAACTAAAGTATTTTTAACCAACTATTCTATTACTCTGGCTTTTTAACTCAGCGGTAGTAGGAGGTTTGTCCTACAAAATTGTACATATGTTAATAATATCCATTTTAGCTGCTGTGCCCAACAACCCGAAATATTTTGGAGAAGAGCTTGGGCGTCACGAAAGAAGAGGTCGTCTATAATGTAACTAAACCTAGTGAACAATCGCCTGCGCCGAATACTACTACGGACACTCAATCTACTGTCCAACCCCCAACTCCAACTGAATTGACAGAAACCCAAGAAGTGACTTTGGATAGTCGTAACCAATCATTTGAAGATAATAACTCCAGTTCGGAATTAAACAACCAGGAAGGCTTGCCAAATAGGCTAGAAGAGGACACTAAAGAAGGCATACTTGAATCTGCGAATGTGAGTCCTTCAGAAGCAATAAAAAAGACGAGGCGGGTTTTCTCACATGTAGCTGTGGTTGCAATTATGAGACAAATTATGGACACGGAAACTGGACTTTGTAAACTCCAACTGGAGCCAGCACCGGTTGAGCCACTTCAGAACGTGTGTCTGTGCAATCCAAAAGAATTTGTTCGTTTCGGAATTCAGTGCAAGGCAAGTACACACTTGCTAACATTGGTGTTGTGTTTATGTGTTCAGACGATTTTAGACACGTATGAAGTGTTAAGTGTTGTGTTGATAACAACAGGTGAAGCGATTGCGTTGCTTCTCCGAAACTACCTCTCTCATTACGCCACCGCCTCCCCCACCGACAGTGAAGGAGCAGCCAAGACCCAAAAGAAAATACGTTCGTAAATCTACGACATGTAAGATTTTGTTACGTAATACATTTAGTTCAAAAATACATTTATAAAAGGTCAAGCAGGTCATGGATTATCATCGTATCTTCTCTCTGTTAGCTTCTGGTATTTAATCCCTACTTATAAATGCGAACTGTATGCGTTAAACTTAGGCTTTAAGTATTCTTATTTTTTCTTTATTTCTATCAAATTCTTCCCTTTACAGTACAGTAATTGCACTTTGTTACCTTATAGTGAATACCCATGATAAAAGCGTTGAAGAAGAGGCAGAACCAACAGACGAGAAGGCGGCACCCTCAACCGAAGAAAAAGTTGACCGGAGGAGAAGGAAGCCAGTAACTGATGAGGAAAATTCGGAAGAGGACGATGATGACGACGTGACTTACAGACCGGGACGCAAGCTTTAAGAACTTAAATTCCATCTTATCCCATGCATCAAGAAAATGAAAATAATCTCCGCAATCCATACCAAAGACTTCGGCTTGGCTAAATTACGTTCAGAATTCGTGGAACTCCCATCTTCTAAATTCTTAGTATTTATTTTGTTACGTTGACTTTTTCAAAGACCAGTCTGATGATATTTGTTTTGTTTGATTGAAACATTAAAATTCTCTAGTTTCCTAAAGTGTGTCTCAAGTCAGCTTCATTGAAATCCCTATTAGCTTAAATTTGTACAAATTGCCTTTATTAAACTCACATAAGTATTAATGTACGAGTAATGAATTAGGAAGAGTTTGTCGATGTGGTGAGACTGCGTTTGAGAATCTTTGTCGGCGTCGGGTGCAATTCAAATGACTTTCCCTTCTCAACTTTCTCTGCCTTCATTCCAAGTGTTTCTCTTCAACCAGACACAGGGTTCTCAGATTCTGCACCTTACGTCACGTTGCTCAAAGTTGAGTTTTACTGGAATTTAAAAAGTACACAGAAGGGAAGTTTGTATTGTATATGTAGTTCAGTAGTTCCGTTGTTGCCGCACGGTGAACTGCGGAATATAATAATTACTTTAATAATTTAGCAGGTTTCCGAACTTCCAGTTCGCTTTAAGAAATCTTGCATTTACAATTAAGCCAATTCCATTAGAAGCGGAAAATTGAGTTTAGAGAAGGGTGCTTTAAAATGTATTTCTGGAAATGTGCTTCAGCTTTTGTCATTGGTCTGGGTAAGTTGTGAGTCTTTTTTGGCAGCTTCCACGTAATCCTAATCCAACGTTTAGCTTTGTTTCGAAAAACATTTTTGATTGAGATACGAAAAAGGCATGCTTTTCTTTTGCATTAATGTAAAAAGTAAAAAGGGCAGATTGCTAGCGACTCCCACCTGCTTCGTGCTGTCTTCATAACATAAAATTAGAGCTCACGTTTATAGAGTGGTATATTGGTTATCTCAATAATAGGGCAGTCTTGGCCGAGTGGTTAAGGCGTTGGACTTGAAATCCAATGGGGTATCCCCGCGTAGGTTCGAATCCTGCAGACTGCGTCAATAATTTTGCAAAATTTAAATTCGAATACTTTACAACATTAAAACCTAAATGTAATACATCTGCTTTTAAGTTCATCCTAGGACAGTGATATTTTATTTAGCCATTGTAAGGTGAGGCTGTAAGTGTTCTTCAATTGCTGATGAATTACATCTGATGGTTTAAAAATAATAATTCGTGCAGGTGGATATTCTAATAGGTCCATCCGTTCGTTTCTAGTGTATAGCCTCTGGTTTTTAAATGAAATTAAAGCTAGTGACTAGTGGTTGTCCGTGACATGACTCAGGCTCCATTTCTTGTTTCCCTATCGCTTCGCGTCGTGTCGTCGTAAAGTCATCAATGTAAAACTTGAGCTTTTGTAAGCTTTATATGGCAGTTTTCAATTTGCTTTACAAAAATATTTTGCCAGACGTGAGAGGATAAAGGTGACGGTCAGTGGAACGCAACATGATTGCATTGTGGGAATGTCAAACTCGTTCACAGGCCTGATCTCCCTCCATCGCAATCATCTGTACCATGCAAAAGGCGTCGCTGCTGGAGCTTGAATTGCATGCCTGAACATCCCTGGGGAATTTATGTTTCAAATTGATTTTCAGATTGTATTCGCATTACACTCCATCACATCTACCCTTTATTATGAACGTGCTTTATCTCAGGCACCCGGTGCGGTCCTAAAGTTGCAACGGGATGATTTGGATGAACGTCAGAGAGAAGTTAACATTTTTGAAAACTACAATACCATATTTCTGGTTTGCTAGTTTTACGGCTTCCTTGTTTTCGTTTACTTTCTTGACACCTTGAAATTGTTTAGTTAGTTTTGCCGCTAGCAGGCTCAAAAGTAACGGCATCAATTTCAGCAACGACGCTTTTTTTGCTTGATCGTCTGGACTATCGAACTACTAAGGTTTCTGTTATGAATAGGTTTGATTTCACTTTCCATCCTGTGAACCGCTCAACCGTTTGTGGCTCAACTTGAAAATCGAGAAGGAAATTTGTTGATTTGGGTCTAAAGTCTTTGAATTGGATGTGAATAAATTTTTGGCAAAATTGCAGTTGGTGCCTTAGGCAAATTCTGTGGTGTAGTGTGATTGGTGTGCACTTCCATTCCAACTCCAACTTGACAGAAATGTATAAATTTTTGGCAAAATTGCTGTTGGTGCCTTTTGCAAATTCTGTGGTGTATTGTGATTGGTGTGCACTTCCATTCCAACTCCAACTTGACAGAAATGTAATAACATCTTACCGAACTATGTCCGTATGTCTCTGCGCTTGAAAGCCCATTTCTTCTCTAACAGAAGACACAGAGATTGAGTGCAGCGTAGCCCACCCTGTCCATTTGCAGCATAACAGCGTCAAAGCCTTCACTTTTCAGTGCAGAAAATAATTTGATTTGAAATGCTCTTGGACAAGCGTTGATGACGTTCAAAAGACAGACTAACAAGAGAGTGAGATTGGAGGCTATGGTTTTTAGAAACGAAGAATTCGTACATTCCTTGCGATTTTACATCTTTAATGATTCCCTCTGTCAAATTGAGTAAATGCTGCGCTCAATACGAATGAAAGTCGACCGAAATAATAGCTCTGATCTGCTCATTCAGCTTTAATACTAGTACGCTGTCAGGGATTCTGACTCATAAATACTTTACAACACAACTCCATGGCTGCAGTTTAAGGGAGCTATTATCCTTTACATGAGTTTGCACTTTCTAGTCATTCCAGATTAGTGTAAAAGAAGACAGCATGATAGTACATAGTAAATCTGATCCTGAAGTACGTATCTTTTGATTTACACAATAGCGCACCTCAATCCCGGGATATTTTCATTAATTGAGGTGTTATGTTTGCTTGGTCTATCAGGGTCTGTCCTTGAGCCAATCTCAGTACAAATCATTAATCAACTCTGTTCAAATTAAAAGTACAACTCCTTCAGTCGAAGCTAATACAAAGTATGATCCTTCTGAATTTACGAGTTCGCTTGCAATCCAGCAACCCATGGCTTGACCTTGTGGTTTCATTTGTCTAATCAATGTTAAGGTTTGGATAGAGTACCGGATTTCAGCCGCGGCCGCATTATGCTGGTAGGGCGGAAAGCATGGCATCAGATGAGTTTGCTTTCTCAAAGTTTTACAGCAAATTTTATGTGCACCACAAATTCCTCAAACCCCTAAATAACTGGCGACTGTACGACTTCTTTCACCCAATAGTATCCAATCCGTGCTACTTTTAGCCTCCGATTTTTATCTGCCTGCGGGGAATCCGAGCAGAACTAAATAATTCAACTCACCAAACTTATCTTATCCTATGGTGTTCTTGTGAATTGCAGCATTAGTCCTGGTCTCTAAAACGGAAAGAGTTTTTGGAAATGCTAGCCCGCCGCGGGAGAATCCTACCAATTCATTTGAGGGAAATGAAAAAGATTTTCTTGATTTTGGATCCAATATTCAGCCGGGACCTACGCCTTCCGGGGCTTTTGAGGAGGAGGAGCGGATGATAACTTCTGAGCCATGTCCTATTGGCCATTTCGCGTGTGCAAATCATTCCGGGTTTTGTATTGTGCAAGCAAAAACGTGCGACGGAGAGGAAAATTGCCCGGATGGCACTGATGAAATGGACTGCCGTAAGCACGATCTCATCCTAAGGACTCAGACCACTTTGTAGTCTGACAATAAATGATCGTTTTCCATTAAAATGGATTTGTTCCAAAGAATTAAACAAATAGCAGTTAGCAAGGTGTGTCTTGGGTTTGAAAGACGGAATGACTCACTTTTTTTTAAATGTGCAAACTTTTTGTGGGCCGCACAGCCATAACCGAAACCGAAGAGACCACAAAAACTATATTATTACTATTTTAATCCAAAACTTTAAAAGTGAGATTATATCTTTGCAGTTAATCCGCATGACCCTACTTACTGGGATAAAATGTTCAAGCCGAGACCTGACAAGGATTTGGATCTGTACCCAGATGAAATTTGCAAATGTGAGTAGCTAGACAAAAACCTCGTTTTAGAATTCTGAGTGCAATTTTTGTGCCTCAAACACTCCTCGAGTTCCCTGCATGCGCTTTGGTTATGATTAATTTTCTATGCAAGCCAAGGCTTGACATTGACATAAGTCAGCCAAAGCAAGCAAACGCGTCTTGCTTATCAAAATCCCACATTAATCCAAGGTTATAAATTATCCCCAAATGTAATTTGATTATTAACTCATCAAAAGAGCCGCCAGAAATTAAGTTGCACTTGCTTTTTGGATCTGTACCCAGATGAAATTTGCAAATGTGAGTAGCTAGACAAAAATCTCGTTTTAAAATTCTGAGTGCAATTTTTGTGCCTCAAACACTCCTCGAGTTCCCTGCATGCGCTTTGGTTATGATTAATTTTCTATGCAAGCCAAGGCTTGACATAAGTCAGCCAAAGCAAGCAAACGCGTCTTGCTTATCAAAATCCCACATTAATGCAAGGTTATAAATTATCCCCAAATGTAATTTGATTATTAACTCATCAAAAGAGCCGCCAGAAATTAAGTTGCACTTGCTTTGCAGATAATATCACAACGTCTACTACCACATGGGCTCACGACGACTATGTTATTGGCAATCCCGAGATACAAAGCCCGACTAATGACGCAATGACGGAGGAGGGAAGTGTCTTTACTGTCTTTACTGGGGAAAGCTGTCATTGTATATGGGAAAAATTTATATGCCATAATTTACACTTGGAGAATCTGAGCATTGTCCCATCCGACGTCATAGATTTGTAAGATTTGTTGACGCTTCTTTGAAATCCCATTTGTGGGAAATGTTATTTAGTTCCATCAAACAAATGGAAAGTTATAGCTGGGAAGAATCCTTTGTCTGTCCGACGCTAATCTCTTGAACTTCTTCTTTAGGGATTTGAGTGGGAGTCGTGTTGGTTCTTTGGACTTCAATTCGCCTGGATTTCCACACCTTCGGTATTTGTAAGTAATTTACTTGTTTTCCTTAGTCAGTCGATCAGATAATATTTTCCAATGCCTCAGCCACGAACTAGTAAAAACTTGGTACAAAGCAAAGTCACATTACCAATGAACAGAGAGCTAACGTTTGTAATTTAATGGCTTGTCCATCCCGAATTGACTCCGTTCCTTACGACTTAATCCGCGGAACGAGGTACTTGAAATAAAAGCGCATGACAACTTTATGACGTGTATGAATAAGTAAGAGTCATGGGCTTTTGGTTTGCGTTATGGCTTTCCAGTTCGTAAATCGCCTGAATAAAAATTCACAAGAAATCGACCTCTCCAAATCCTCTACCCACCTTTCCCACCACTGTTCACACAAGATAAAGTTGTTGCTTTTCTTTGTCCTAACTGGAGGAACTGAGGGAGAACTAATTTGTTTCGCCGTTTAGTCAAAAGGAAATGCTACGGGAATGGAACGTTCTTACACACGGTTCTTGTAATGTTGGGATTC
This sequence comes from Orthonychiurus folsomi, assembly GCA_036851895.1. Lineage (NCBI taxonomy): Eukaryota > Metazoa > Arthropoda > Collembola > Poduromorpha > Onychiuridae > Orthonychiurus > Orthonychiurus folsomi. Next base: position 82,621 of record JAAXYW010000026.1, on the reverse strand, counting down.
AATGTTCTGGTCTGGTTATTCGACATAAGCCTTACCTACATTTGTTATGCACTCAGGATTATTTCCTGGACTAAGGGTTTTGATAAAAATAATGCCTTTCTCTGCGTCTTTATTTTCCTTTCAGAATCCTATCGAGTTGTGGGATTCTTCATGTTCCTTTTGGGGCTTTCTACAAACTGGAAGGGCTGGAGATTCTGTAAGTTATGCACACAAACTATGGACTTCTTGCTAATGTATTTGGGTTATTACATTCCTGCGCAGCGTAGAGAAAATGCGATTCTAGATTGAGGAAATGCAAATGCTTGGATTTGTGTGGTCAGCCTGTGGATTTAAGACTAATACAAAATTGAAGCCAATTTCCTAGTGTAGTTTCATGCCGTCGTCCGAGTAGGCGCTGCCTTTTAAGTTTGCATAGTACCCAAGCCAAATCAATATAATTAATTTGAGTACTAAGTGCAGTTTTCATATTTATTTGGGTATCGGTATCAAATGCTTGTATCACTTTCGCTTTTCGTAAAGTAAAAGGATTTCTTCATTGCTTGGGTAATGCTTTATAAATCCCATTGGAAATTTGAATAAAATTTGATCTCCTCTGCCTCGGTCGCTAATCAGCTTATCATGTTGACCTTCATTTCATCAGCTTCAAAATTGGAAAGACCTTTCTGACTTCAGGCAAACTTTTAACAAGATTAGACATTTTATTTGGAAATTAAATTAGTTCCTGTAAAATATACGAGGATCAAAGAACGTCATAGTAGGTTCGCAGTATGCTTGCAGTTTCGCGCATCGAATTATCTTTGCAACTAATACACTGTCGCGTATTTCCTGTGTTAGAGTAATACGAACATAAATATAGCCAACATGCTGAGAGACAAAAGACTCGTGAAAGAGGGGAGGATGGATTTAATGGAAGCTTTTTGTAAGATTTATCTTTCCTTTTTCCAGACATTTGACAGACAATCAACTCAGTAGCATTGTAAATGCTACTTTCTCGACAAATGTGAACCTTCTCAAATTATTCTTGGGCCACAACAAAATCTCGACCTTGGAACCAGGAGCTTTCAAAGACTTGTCGTCACTACTTGAGTTGTAAGTTTTTTTTCGCGTTTTCTCCCCGTGGAGTTTTGCTGCAACAGCCCATCAGATCCCTAATCACTAGTATTGTTCTTATCCCTTTCTTTCTGAGAAGTAATTGTCTTAAGTTGAACACAAATCCAATTAAGAAACCGCAAAATGTGGAGCAGGCACGGGCACCACGAATTATTTTAATGGCCCCATTTTCTATGATTACAGAAAACATTAAAGTGACTCCATGCAAGAATTTATTACGCTAGAATAAAAGAGTGGGGTGGCAGGTATCCTAATCCAAGCTGTTGGAAAACAAATCTAATTTATGGTAAACAAAATTAGGATGCTATTCTAATTAACTGACTAGCTTAGACCCATTCTTCTGGGCACGCCTTGATCCTTCCCCGCGGAAAGTCTCTTTGTAGTTTGTAGATTTTGAAATATGAGAGGACCGCATCAAATGTAGAGAAAGGAATGAGAACGCGGAAACAACAGCTAAGAGGCAAAGATTTGTGGAACCTGCAGGAATATAATTAAAACATAATTAAATTCCAAATTCCTGGGATTTGTCCTCTCGGTGCCATGCACATGAAGGAATTTTCACCGTTTACTCCCTAGTGAAAACACGAGTCTCAAAAAACCGCACGTATTGGTGCTAGGGTCATTCTGCCGTAATCAATTTTTGTTCTGTAAATTTTGTAGAGACCTACGCAACAATAGTTTGGTTGAGATTTCATCGGACGTCTTTCAACCACTTCAATCCCTTCGCATTTTGTAAGTGGTATTCCACGACTTCTTTTTTCACTCAATTCCTATCTGAGGTGTTACATTTGCGAATGGTACAAGATGATCTCGTTACATTCACGTAGTGTTTTAAGATTTTGTTTGCATTTCGGAATTAAATTTGCCTTGATCTAACGATCTAAGCCAAACATTGCATAATATTATGTCACATTTAATGTAATGACATAGGGCGTGCAATACAATCGTGTGCCCGGGACTGGCAAATATATGCCATTTTGTATGATTTGAACTTATCCTCAAACTGTGCCCTACTTTCTCAATCTCAATATTGACAATATGTTCATTGCATCTTTTGCTACCTAGCACGGATTTTGTAATAAAGATGACGTGCTTCTTAAACTTTACAGAGACCTGAGCCACAATAAAATTATTGAAGTAAAGTCGACTTCCTTTACATCACTGAATTCACTCGAAGAGCTCTCACTCACCGGAAATGAAATTAATATCATCCAAAGGAGTGCTTTTGAACACATGTCTGCTTTAAAGAGCTTGTAAGTACTCCTGCAACCATTATTTGAAATTTGCTTCGAATCTACATGTTCAAGGTTGCATATTAGCCAAGTACACCAATTGTGAGAATAAGACAACAAGGGAAACCTTACTACTTTTCTTAGACATAATTTCCCAGCCTTGAAGTTTCTCAGTCTCATTACTTTGATTACCGCCATTATTCATTGTTTCCTAACGTACATAGGAATTCCTTACTAAATAATTGTTTTACACCATGCAACATTCTTAATGAGAATTTGGCTTTTGACACTTTAATTGAATACAAGAAACCTTGCGTTTCCACTTGTAGGTCCTTTATCAGTAAAGGTAGTGAAGTTGAAATTGTATTAGTTCTGAGAAAAGGGTTAGACTTTCACTTTGTTTTGCCACAAAGTTGTCTCCCTTAATCCCCGGTTTCAGCTTGTACATAACGAGGAATTGAGTTTTAGGAAGACCAACGAGGCACATACATTGATGTGGGACGACGCGACGGTGCGGTGTGGCGTCCAATTCCGTTCGACTAAACAACAACACTAGCTTCCCTGCCCGCATAGCTTGATATTGATACGCACAAAGGGGAGTCTCTTTACAAAGTACATTGCTTAAAATATATAGGTACTTGTCTCGGAACAAACTGAAAACCTTGAGGGCCCAAGTGTTTTGCAACTTGAACTCACTGCTGGATCTGTAAGTCATTTATTGAAAGTCCATACCTTTCAACCCTCCTGAGAAATAAGGGAAAGTCAGTTTTGTGCGTACATAAAAACTACGTGTTGATAGCTTGGTTCGTCACTCCTCAGCGCTTTTAGCGTGCCCTGAGTGATTCTTTGTAAATCATTCTTGTCTATAAGTCGAGTGAAAGTTTGGTCTTGCAGGCTGCACGTTGTTGTAAGCTCTTTGGGTAAGAGAAGAGTGCTGACTTGCTGCATTATGAATGAAATGACATATTATTTGCCAACACAATCACCTGAGCCGGGTTGGGGATAAAAGTTCCAAGAAGTCCGGCTCTCAGATTTTTTTTCCTCGGGGACATTAATATACGTACATGTTATACGCGAGATTCGAAACAACAGTCGCTCGCGTCTGTTTGATCTTTCTGAACATCAACTTTGCCTCCCCAGACTTTTCGCGTGACACAAGACAAATTATCATGCAAAACAAGCGTCAATGTCGCCGCATCCTCTTAAAATTCTCAATAATATTGGATTTTATGAACGAAACGAACTGGTTGAGTCAGGTGCTGGCTTAAAAAATGTAAATAGTCTCTGAGATTAATTTTATTATCTGTTATTACCTATTATTATTGTCATCTCCGGAGTCATCCTAATCTTTCATTTTCCGGGTTGAATTATCGCATTATGTAAGGCGACAGAATACCTCGCCTAAGGCCTACGCTGCGCTGCGGCTGACAAATTAATTTTCTTCACACAAAGAATTTCGTATTTGAATACCAAAGGTAATTCATTTTTTCAGACGCTTGGACTACAATGAGCTGCAAGGAATTGAGCCAGGCACTTTCATCTGCCTCGAAAGCCTTGAGTCCTTGTAAGAATTCGTTCTCATTCCTAAAGAAAATTTCTAAGTGTTGAATATTCCACCACACCACCGTTAGTTTGGAAAGAATGCACACATGACTAAAATAATCCATAAATTCACCGGGCTAGTGGTTTGCTTGAGTTTGGTGTGTATTTTGTTTGGAGTCCTGCACTCCACTACTGGATTCCATTTGTACGAACGTCACAATTAATTGTGGTTCTAATTGAATGAAACCGTTTGGGGGAGTTGTTCGGATGATTTTGAGCTTTTCGAGTTGCTTTTGTAAATTGTGTTGTCTTTATTTTGCAGAAACCTTGCGAAAAATCGAATTCTAGAGCTGGATCACGCTCAGGACATATTTAAGCAGCTTGCCAAATTGAAGCATTTGTAAGTGCTCAGATCTAATTTCACTGTAACAAATTCTGTAATATTAAAGCAAGTGTGGAACTACTAAGTGTTGTGAATAAATTCAGACAATTTGATCGTTTCTGGATGTGCGGTTGGGCACCACATGTGCGCTCATGTCATCCAAAAAGCGATGGAATCTCCTCAGACAAAAATCTTTTGGATAACGTAGTACTTCGCACTTGGTATGTCAGTCTATCTCCTATTGTAATGTGAAGCTGTAAAGTAAATGCCATTTAGAAAATGGCATAAAACCGACTTGTACTTTTAGGAATAGTTAGGATTTTGTGTTGTACATTGTACACGGAGGACAAGACATCCGAGACTTGTCAATTCTGTATTATCAAGTGTTGTTTTTGTATTAAACTCTACCCCCTGAATTTATACAGTGTGTGGATCATGGGTCTGGTCGGAGTAATAGGAAACCTATTTGTCATCGTCAGCAGACTAGTCCTCAGGGAGCCAAATCGGATTCACAGCTTCTACATCAAGGTTTACAACACTCAAATCTATAAGCCTGATGCACAAATGTACTAACCATTGGGATTTAGAATTTAGCGCTGGCGGATTTATTGATGGGGATGTTTCTTCTTTCGATTGCCATTCATGATCAGAAATTCCGTGGAACTTTCTCCAAGCATCAACACAGTTGGAGGAATTCAGTCACTTGTAAACTGTCAGGTAAAATTGTGGTTAACATAGTGCTACATATGATATTGTAATCCAGTAATCAAAAATAAACATTCCTTTGTCAGGATTACTAGGAACTTGGAGCTCAGAAGCTTCTGTTGTGATGTTGGCAGTAATTACACTGGACCGATACTTGTCAATAATTCGACCATTTGCAGATAAAGGAGTGTCTTTAGTTCCGGCAATTTTTATCATAGCCTCGCTGTGGTCCCTTTCCTTGTTTGTTTCCTACCTCCCTATGTCTGGTCTTGCAGAAAATTATTTTGGACATGAATTCTATTCTAGCAACGGCCTATGCCTTCCTCTTCAAATCCACAATCCTTTCGACCCTGGTTGGGAATATTCATTTGTGCTTTTTGTTGTGTTGAATTCCATGGCCTTTGCTTTCATTACTTACGCGTATTATCGCGTATTTCAAACCATCCAGAATTCTGCTTTGAGACTTCGCTCTAATCAACAAAAACAAGATGGGATTCTTGCAAAACGATTTGGACTTGTAGTTTTAACAAATTTCCTTTGTTGGGCTCCAATAATTGCTTGCAAGTGTCTGGCGATGATTGGTAATTGGTCAATACATCAATTCGTATTGGATTCAGATTCTCAAATTTTCCTTTTGTTGTGCTCAAAGGAGTTTCAATTCATTCGGATCTTTATGCATGGCTCGCGGTTTTCGCCCTTCCGTTGAATTCTGCAACTAATCCAATAATTTATTCATTGTCAGCCAAACTTTATATGCAGCAGGTAAATAACTTTTAAAAAATCTGCACCTACTAGTAGTATGATTACTTGTTACTACCAGCAAATTATTACGCTTAGCTCTCAAAAGCCGCCGCTCGTGCCAGAAAGAGATGGGCAAGACGGAAGGCATCTGAGGATTCTTCCATTTCACTGTCATTGTTTAACCGAGCAAGACTGCCGAGGGTAAACAAAAATCTAATATTACAGATTGAAGTTGTATATGTATGAACTTTAATAATTTACATTTGAAAACTGGTTAATGATTCCAATATTACAGCAGCCAACAATGACAACCACTATTCAAACTTCCTTAAGAGCCTCCAAACTGGGAAACCCGAAGCCGGATTTTCACGCCCTTGTTTGCACAGAACCTAATCCAAGGCGTTCACTAATCCCACCAGAAGTTTAATTAAGAAAACTAAAATTGCTTTAGCGTTCTCCACGATTTTATTGTAGAATGTGAATGAATATATAGATTCTAATGTCATATTTCAAATTAATTTCATTTTGAAGCCAATAAAAATGGACTAGGTAATACGATAAGAGGTGAGGCGAGAGACCACGCAAACTATCAGAAAATTACAAACCGTTTGATAATTCAATGCCAATACGACGAAATAATTTCACGTTAATCTTAGGTATGCAGCATAAGTGTTTGAAATCTACTGAATTTGAATTTTGTAATAATTTTGAAAGAAGCTATTGCAATAGCACTGAAATCTAAAAATCACAGATTTTATTGATTTCTCAAGCAATCATAGGATTTGGATTCAACCACACAACGGGTTAGATAATACATCACAAAGGGAGTTTAATGGGTTTAGTCGTGAATTTGGAACAATTGGGATTTCGACGTCGGAGCAGGACCATTGAATAGCACTCGGACGGAGCAACGCAGCGCCAAGGAGGTGAAACCTTCGAAAATCCCCTCTGCCCCCAATTTAATACGTCGGCGGTCGTCGTCGCCGAATTTGACAATTCAAGTCGACATTTACGTTAATCACAATAAATAGTGTGGATTCTCAGCCCAGAGTGTAGTTACTAATTAATAGCTTTTTAAAGTGTGTCATATGAAGTGATCTATTTCTGACTCTTTGGAGAAGACCAGCCGGGAATTGTTGATAAATAGCAGCAATGAATCCACTAACGTAAGTCATGTCTGTGTAATTGACATTTTCGTTCGTATTATGTTTTTGCCGATATCCGTACCCTCATCTGCACCGTATTCTCTGGTCCGATCCTCATCTTGTTCATGCACAGTTTAAGTTAATTTATTTTGAGGCCATTTTATAATTATGATTTCACTGAAGATTCAAGTTTTTCTTCAGCTTGTAATAGTGAGCGATGTAATAAGTCAAGCTGCATGAGGTAAAAACATTGATGAGGTTTTATTAACTTGAAATTCGGAATGCCTAACAATGTCCTAGTTAATTCTAGTTCAGGACGTGCACAGACAGGAAATTAGAAATTAATACAAAAGTAATTTTCAACGTTTTATATTTGAGACTTTGCGTAAATTGAAGTCGCATGGAATTATTACATTTTGAGAGGCAAGCTTTACTCAACTACTTGACTCTTGACTGTCAAGAACTACAATCTGGACTGGACCGCCCTCCAATCGTCCACGTCTCTGCCTGAACTAGTTATTATTTAACTATAAGCTTTATTGAACGTGAAAATTGCGAAAATTATTCCCAGTAGCTGTATTAGTCCGATTACGACTCCAACAATAAGTATGACCATCTTCCGTCCATCACTCAGGAGTTCTTCCTTCAATTTATGGTAGCAACCCGTATCGAAATACGAATTTACTGAAGTAGGTTCCCTCTGACAATTCTGAGCTTCAATTGGGACTTGATACTTCACACAGCAATATTTTGGGACCTTGACACCTTGTACTTGACCGGAATACACAACAAAATCCGTTCCATTATTAATTCCACAGCAGTGAAAATCCTTCATAAATTCATTTAGAATGCCAGGGAATCCATCACTCTTTCCATCCGCCTCTCCATCCTGTCTAGTCCTGTATTTGTCATCAATGGTTTTTACAAGGACTCTTCGAGTTTCTTCTTCCAATCTGGGCCCAAAAACAGTTAAGGCCAAGACCACGGCGATAATCTCCAAGATGAAAATGATTGTGAGGAGTGCAGTATAGAATCCCAGAAGGAACCGTGATTCTTTGATTGCTCCGCAGTACCCGAGAAAACTTAGAAGGAATATCAGAGAACCAAACCCAATCAGAACGTAGCCCCCATGTGCAACCAAATTGATGAGCGTTTCCTGTCCGTCAGTATTTCCAATAGAATCTATCAATTCCTTCATTTTCCCACTGAATGAGCTGTCGGTTGATATCCATATTCCAGCTCCAAGTAAACTACCTCCAATGATTAGAAAAATGAAGTTGTAAATGCAAAAGAGGAATCGCACGGCGTTCATTTTGTACTTTAAGGAGAATCCCTTATCCTTAGATTGTTCTGAAAAATTGAATCAAATTCAAATCAGCGTTTTAAATATGCTTGTTCTGTTCTACTGGTGTATGTCGTTAATGTTGCGGATTTAAAATAGTAATGTAGCATTTGCTATGACCCCATTTCGCTTACCAGAGTTGAAAATCGATTTGGCAAATTGGATAAGCTAACGCGAATATTCCTGGAGACTGAATGAAATTGTACCCGGAAAATTCTGTTTTTTTCTTATCAACACAAATCCTTATTCCCTTTCTTTCACTATAATATTCTGTGTTGTGACTATACTTGATTGAAAGACGAGTACATTTGAAGTGGAGTTGAAAGAGCCGATAGGACCTTTATGCTTTACACCTTTAGACAAGTCATTCTTCCAACACTTTCCTCGTTATATTTTCCAATACTAGTTGAAAGGAACAAATGGCATTAATGACGGACACGGCTCGGCGGGGATTATTTTGCAGGGAAAAACGTGTCGTCAAAAGGATGAATCACCGCATTGAACAGATAGTATGAGGAAATCCAAATTTATTTAGGTGGTGTCTACCGTTAGGCCACCATCTCCACTAACCACTCAGTACAATTGTTAATGAGTTGAAAATAATTAGTATATCCTCGCATAATTTCTGACGGAACTTCCGCCTCCACTACACCGTAGTGCGACACAAACAAAACTTGTTGCGCAAATCTTTACTTATGCAAATAAGACTGAAAAACAAGTAAATATATTAATCACTTACAATGAGACCGAATCGATGTATTTCATAGAAGTGACGTTGTTGGGTTTTTTCTTGAATTTTGTAACTGATTCTGCTTTGAGGGGTTATTGTTTCTAACCGAGAAAAGCGAAACCAAAATGTAATTTGCACCCAAATGTTGCGTGAATCGCACTGACGATGAGTGTAAGAACTGGCGATGCTGCGTGCTAGCTTGGTTTTGCACAGTTCACTGGACTTTTTTAATCTTAAATCTCAGTGCGAGGAGAAATCGTGCTAATGAAGCACTCTTGGTATGAGGTTAGACTCCAAAATAACGCATTGTCAAACGTGTATTATGATTTTGTTAAATACTGACAGATAAAACGTGCGGCGTGCACTTAATAATCGTTTAAGCCAGCTGGCATAAATTTATGAAATTGTTTTTGGTTTTGGGACAACTTTAAGATTTTCTACCGAATGGGACTGTCAGAGATGTATGCATTCCAAGTATGAATAAGTTCTTTGTTTCGTGTTGCACGCACTCCTCTTTAATATTGATTTTTGTGCATAATCATTGCTGAAGCTGTTATATCCCGGAGTAATGTCCAAGTATTTTCTCCGCTTCAACTGAAACAAGTGTATTGACTCAAGTCTTATGATAAGAATTCTTGGCTTGGTCAACCCAAAGACTGAAACGATATGAATTATAGCGTTTCTAACTCATAGAAACGGAAAGGTTTTGCGAAGAGTCTAAACTCACATTGATTATCAAATTGTTTGAGCGTCCCTTTTTGCAATATACACTTAAATGCAGGATATGTAACGCAAATAACACATGTACCTCGTTTTGAGTGGTGCATATTGAGTGGATGTGCTGTTGTATGTTGTTTGTACTGGGGTCATATTCAAAGATGTTATTTTTAATTATTTCAGAAACACAAGGAATATTACAAAACTGAGCCAGAGGGAGCTCATACATAATGACGGGAAAACTTCTTGGCACGATGAATACAAAGGATCTGCTTGGATATTTGTGGGTGGTTTGCCGTATGATTTATCAGAGGGAGACGTTATTTCTGTATTTTCCCAATATGGTGAAATTGTAAATATCAACTTATGTCGAGACAAAGTTACTGGGAAATCAAAAGGATTTGCCTTTGTTTGTTATGAAGATCAGCGGTCCACAACTCTAGCCGTAGACAATTTTAATGGAACCAAAGTATGTATTTTGAATAATGCATAAATTATGAAAATTGAATCATTTTCTAACCATTGTTATAATTCCTTTCAGATACTAAGCAGAACAATCCGTGTAGACCACGTAAAAGATTACAAGCCACCAAAGGATTCCGATAAATTGGATGACATCACTCGTGCATTGATGGAACAGGGTTGTGGACCAAAACCAATTGAACCTGCGCCTGGCAAGGATGATGACTTTTTACTTCCTCTTCCTGATGATCAAAGACCTGAATCCAGCTTGAAAAGAATCAAACCTGCTCCGGACTCAGATGATTCCGACAGAGAGCGTAAAAAGCTGAAGAAAAGTAAAAAGAGTAAAAGCAAAAAGAAAAAGTCTAAGTCGAATAAACATAAGAAGCGAAGCAGGAGTAGTTCTTCTTCCGAATCAAAATCAGAGGATGATTCAAGGCACGGGCAAAGGCACCGGCGACACCGCGACAAGCGCTAGGGTTACAACTCCGAACTTCTATTTTATTGTATTAAAAGTTGATTTAATTATTTACATAATTTTTTCTGATCCTATATCAATTTGAATACAAAATTGTGATGCACTATAACTATTCTGAGGTGTCAGTTCAGAGATTTAATTTAGGATACGAACGCAGGGATTACGTTCTCCGAGAATTTTGAACAAACTGGGCATATTCTGTTTGCTTTCTTGGCACATTCCTCGCATGTACATAAATGGTTGCATTCCGTAAACAAAGTGTTTCTTTGTGCGGTTTTACAAACGACGCAAAGAGTATGTGTTAGGTCCACCACATTCGAGTTCAAATCTAATGAATAAGCGCTGTTGGCCGGAATGATGTCTTTACAAATTTGAAGTCTGCGCTTGTGTAAGGAGTATTTTTTCCATTCCAAATATAAGAATCTCCCAAGGAAGATAGCACTCACAACAGCGAATAGGCACATCATCTGCCGATACACACTGACGATTTCAGTTTGGGTGGTCAATAATTCTGATGGAAATTAACAATTTTAACTGATATTTTTTAAATAGTCGCTAGCCAAATACTAGGCACGGGAATACCTTCCGGAGACTCTTTTGTGATAATAAGTGGTGCTGAGGAATCTCCAGTGTGTTCGATTCTAATATTTCCTGGACCAACTTGACTAACTTGTCCATAAACCGTCACAATCGTTTCATCTTGAGGGAAGGCACTGTGCTTGGCTTTGCCATAAAATGATGGTCGAATACCACCGAAAGCATTGTTACGTAACTCAAATGTATCGACTAACGAAATATCATCGATGTGAATGGTGTAAGGTAACTTTTGGGAGGCGTTTCCAGGTCTGTGCAAATTGAATGGATGGCCGATGCTGCATATGTTATAACAAGTGGATTAGTTTAAACGGGAAGCTTAGATTTACTGTAAAACATTTACACGGCTATATCGGCGTTCAAGAGGGTCGGGTCCACTAGAATATATCTTCCATATTTTCGAATTTGCCTAAGTACTTGCTGGATGTCCCGATTTGATCCTTGATTTGATTTGGCCAAGGAAAACATTTTCGCTCGAATTCCTGCATATTCGATACGTTTATTTGGGTATTTCTGAATGATACGCTCTAAATTTCCATCAACATCAAGTTGCACTGCATTCTGTAGATTCAAAGGGTTTAATAAAACAAAAATCTACGGAACATGGGATTTAAGATACGTCCGACCATTCAATTTCAATACCTTCAGATTTTCAAGGATTGCCTTTTGCTCTCTGTAAAAAATGTAACCCACTCCAAAGAATATTATATCAGCAAAAACAAGAGCTGCTTGAACCAGAGGGACCAGGAAAGGCATTCCCTTAATTTTGATTTTTTAAAATTTTATTACTGGAAGAATGATTTCATAACTAGAAATTTTGCCTTTTGCATATTTTGAACGTTTGCCCACTACTGCCGTTCTGCTGCGATTGCTCGTTCTCAGTTCTATTTGTTTTATTTTGTTGCCCAGTTAAATTTCATGAGATGCAAAGGACAGGGGTTTCAGTCCAGTTTTTGCAAATTAGGTTCACAATGCAAATTTGGCTACCTCGGAGGCGGCGCTAAAATTGCCAAACCGTTCGCAGTACAATCACAGGTGTCATAAAAATCCCGTTTACCATTGACAAAATATCAAGGAATCAAGTATGGACCGCCAACCTCCACATTTTTGGATCTTTATACCGCAACGCAGAGCTAGCATAAAATATAAAAATAAGTCTACTAGGTAAACTTAAATTCTAAACTGCTGTTTGTTGTAAAATTGCCGTTTTCTGAGGCTATCAAGATAGTGGTGCGTCCGAACAATGTCGTTCTTAAGTCGCATTGGTAAGATAAGAACTTTCAACTAAAGGATACATTAATACTAAAACGTCATTAAGTTTTTCTTTAACTTCTTTTTTAGCGTGTGTTGGATGCCGCTTGCGTGTTGGACGTGGCTTTAGTAGCACAGGGAGAACTTCAAATGCAAATGTGCCAGGTGACAACAATGAAGAGATCTTTGACGAAACGGAACGAATTCAGAGAGATGAAGAGGAACAAATCGTTGAATCGGTAATCCTTAATTCTGCTTTGAATTACGTGAATACGAAGGGGTGGACAATTGAAGCCATTGAAGCAGGTAAAAATGATTAGAAATAAACAATGGTATGCTGAAGCTACAAACCTCTAAATTGCTTTTATCTAGGAGCTGAAGATGTATTCATGTCAGGAGAAATCAGCAGTATTTTTGATGAGTACGACCTTGTAAGACATTTCATCTCTGTGTCAAATAAGGATTTAGAGAAACATCTATCCAACAATAAACTGAGTATCCAAGAAGCTCTGGAATATAGACTGAAAAAAGTTGTACCTGTTGCTCCGAGGTTCAATGAAGCTTTAGCATTTACAACCCGCCCTGAAAATGTGGCTGAATCCATGCGATTACTAATGAATTTATCAGATTCTATTGCCCATCATGCAATGAAAGACACCTCAGCTGATGTGAGTTTAATCTTTTTTAAATTTTTTAAAATTTATTGCTCATTTGCTCAGATTTTTAAGTCTGTTTTCCAACGGCACAAAATACAAATTACAGTTGGTTATATAATGATAAACGCTCATAAGATATATGATTGTGCTTAATTTTGAGCATGAAAAAAAGAAACATCTAAGATAGTGGAAAATCAGTAAAAATAATTTGTATTTCATTCCAGCTCTCGTGGTATACAAAAAGATTGGGAATTGCTTCAGTATACGTTGCATCGGAGCTCTGCCTTGTTCAGGACAAATCTGAAAGCTACTCAGATACATTTAAGTTTTTGGAAAGGCGGGTCAATGATTTTGAGGCTGTGAGGAAGGACGTATCACATTTAACATCAATACCGCTGCCAGACATAATGTCCGCCGGGTTTACTACACTCATGAATATATTAGGTCGAAATGCTCCTCGTTAAGTGCTTCTGCTCGTAATAACATGCATAGTTTGGTCAGTTTAGCTATCGTTTTTTGTAATTGGATTATTTCTTGGCAAATTGTCTTCAATAAAATATGTTTATTGTTAAACTTATTTTAGTGCAAAACGATGTATAACTCAACGGGCATTTCATCTAGAGGCATAAAATAAAGCACATCCAATTTTTACCATACAAAAGTTATTATGCAAGGAACGAATTGGTCGTAACAACAATAAAATCCTCGAAATAAGCCTGTCTTACAACCCAAGTATTCCTTCACGCCAGATTCAAGATCATTATAACTTTGTGTCCCATTATTATGCGCCCGCACGCTTGAGCGGTACCCATGTTTATCTTCGTCGTGAGTTCATCTCTTTCTTTCAAGATAATTTATTACCTCTCCGCCCCACTCACTGCGTATATATCCAACTGAAGCTAACCAAACAAAGGCATATGATGCCAAAATCCCATATTAGCCATGTTTCATCCCTGACTGACCAAATACGCTTGACTTTGCCTCATTACGGTGAATTTTAACCTGCTGCCTGCCTGCCTGCTACGTAGTTAGTTGCCCAGCAAAGGAATGCGAATATTGTGGTTTTGGGCTCATTCTAACATATTATTCGCATTCCTCTCTCACCTGACATCGGTTGGTTTTTCACACTAGCATGCATGGATTCATGGTTTTAAAATAACTAATATTTGCAATGAAAGGGTCACTCGAGCGGCGCAACGTGAATTCAGCACATGCCTTGCCTTCTGACGAGAACCCTGGAAGTTTTGTAAATACGTGCAACTTTTTACTGTGAGTCCAAACCGTGTGTGCGTGCGTGTATGTGCGGAGGAGATCAACCAAGGCAACATAACATCGAAAGCCAAAAGCCAGGTATATTTTGCTTTTAAGTTTGCAATCACAATTCGCATGTGTATCCCACTTAATAAAATTGTACATCACGACATGGACGGGGATATATCATTCACCCATTGGACGGGGAAAGAAAACCCACACATTTAGTTGCTATAGGACATCCACACAGGAGACCCGCAGCTCTCATCGATTAATCGGCGCAAAGACGGAGGATCGAGGACGTCAGGCGGATGGGAAGGCAAATAGAAAAATACAATCATTTTTTAACATAACTTTTTGTTATCACCCCCGTCTTCATAGACAATAATAACATGGCCTCCAGTCTCCTAGTGGCAGTGAGTCGGGGTTTGCAAAAAGTTTGCGAGTAGTCTAGAGATATAAATTGGGGACGGAGCGGAAGGCCGAAAATACAATATTGGACATTGCATTGCATTGGGGAGTGAGTGGGATTAAGTTTCAACCGATTGTGATATAGAGAATAGATTCCTCGGCTGCTAGAATGGTGTTATAAAGTGGAAGGGATATTTTATTTGGGTGTTCCCTGATAATCGGACTACATTTCACCTGACAAGTCGACATGTCTATCGACTCGAGTGATCTATTATTTGAAAGTTTGTTGACATAACAGGTGCCATTACATTACGACATAAAAACACGCATCAGAATTTACTGTGCGGATTGGGACAATTTAATTGAATGTCCTTCCTTCCGTGGCTTTTTTAAGTGTGAAAAGGTAAGCAGTAGCGTTTTGAACTAGAGAAAGAATGTAATTTATACTCCCTTGTGTTGTCTAATTTTTCGAAGATTGTTGTAATACACAGAAATGTATTAGTAATTTGAGTAATAAGAGTGTAATAAGGTGACATGGTTGAAAGTCTGGAGGAAATGCAATTTGACCTTAGGATTTCAGAATTTGTAACCTTATCGCACATACACAAGAAGGCAATTTAAGGAACATTGATGAAATGTCTGTTACGTTTGTAATCATCGTGACACATGTTTGACAGATTCAATCCCAAGTGTCCAATTACACAAGCTAAACTGTGTAGCAAATTAAGCCTCTGGACACTAAAACTTTGAATAAGTAGAATTCACAGTGAATGTTGTTTTCAATGTACCAAAGTTTTGGTAAAGTACCAAGTCCACGCACGTAATTCGATGCGAATTTATTTGGCCGGGTGTTGGGCAGAATAATATGCTGGTCTAGCTCAAAATGTTTCTTGGAATGAAAACAAAGCATTTAATCCTAATCTCAAGTCTGTTTGTTCGCATAATAGCTCGCTTGTAAATGTTGATGTCTAAATAATATTCACTGACGTGTTTACGTTGTCATCATTTAAAATCCTACAATCTTATTAAAAATGGCTTACAGACTGTGGTGTGCTTCATAATACTGCCAAATCTGCGCAATAGTGGGGATCTCGTTTAATTTTGTGCACATGCTTCGGGCCCCTTATTTCATTAAAATAAGCTCCACATGGGCGCCATCCCCCACTTAACCTCTAACCTCACATGCACGTTTTTAATTTTCTTGTAATTTGAATCCAACAAACAAAAATACATTTGAGTGCAGAGGTTTGTTTTGTAAAGGTCACGAAAAATACAACACGAGAGAAGGATAAGGAACCCCGTGAAATAATTGGTGCGGTTGGCTGTGTATCAATTAGGGTTCGCTTTCGCAAAGGGTAGAGCTTCAATTATTTTATTCTGTGGTTGAAATAGCTTCCTCGTGGATGTCCTCTTGTCTCTTCAAATGTGAATACACATCTTCCATTGAATTAATGCTTCCTAATCTATTTCAGTTTTTCCATGAAATCCAGCTTATCTTCATTTTCAATCCACGTTACCAGAACCAATAATTAAGCTACGATTACCTAATTGCATTTGTTTGTTCCCAGATTGAATTGAATTCAAAGAAGAACGTACAAGGACGCTGACGCGGTCAATGGATTCCAGCGCAGTTTGGATTTGCTATTTGTATAACGACGCAATGACAAAACAATAGCAGAAGCACATAAAACTGCATTGACGACAGCACTTGGTTGTGGAATTTGTTATTGTATTACCCGTGCAAGTGATGTGCTACGTTACACAAGTTACGCGTGTTTAACCTGAACTTGGTATTATATTTCATTATAGCAGCAAGCCATAAATTATTAATTAGCTCTTGAACATGTGTGTGAGTGAGGAGCTTTTAACTTGCGTTCTACCATTTAATACACAAAGCTGTTACACTACGTTCTGGTGATTTCTGTGAAACAGACTATTTGGTGGAGTGCATTGACTGAGCAACAGCACATCAATTCATTTGACAGTGAATTCTTTAGACAGGCAGCACCAGTCAGCATTCAGCAGTCATTCCTCTGGGCTCGCAATTTTGACCCTACAGCCTGGTTCATCATCATGACAGCGCGGTCGATTGTATTTGACGCAATTCAAACTGACACAAACGTTAAACCGACTTCTGAACATCGTAATTAAAATTAAAACCATGAATTTAACCCAAAGTTTGGCTTCTTCTACATAAGATATCAAAAACCAACTCGACTAAGGAACTTGGGCAAGATGCTGGATCGACAGAATTCTGTAATTTCGATTCTCTCCTCCGGGAATGATCTTTGCAGGTTAGCACCTTTCTCGGATATTATTAGTGATAGATGTGTGTTATGTTAATTTTTGATTATGAAATTTTTTGCGCAGGATTTGCCATTGCGACTCATCCTGCGGAGAACTTATTTCCCCTTGCTACTGTTCGGGGTCGTTGAGGTGAGACCCGCAAAAAATGCATATTCGTAATCACCTTTTTTGTGTGTACGACATTTGTTTGCTATTGTCTTTATTTTTATTTCTACATTCTACATTTTGTTTCTGAGCAATGACATGTGAGCTAGGTGGGCAATACATACTGGCCACCCTGTATTACAATGCCGTGTCTCTCAAATTTGCAGATGGGTTCATCAAATTTGTCTACAGCATTGGATACGAGCCTCAAATAGCAAATCCTGTGAATTGTGCCGATATCCTTTCTCAATGAGGTCCAAGATGCGGTCTATTTGTGAGTGGGAAGCACTTCCAATGTCAGCCTCCGAAAAGAGGCGTTTTTTGTGCTCAGCTATATTTCATATAATTGCTCTGGGGTGTGTCATATGGTCGCTATATGTACTGATTGGTAAGCTCTCGAATTATATATTGCCCAGTCCGGTTGTTGCAAAACCCAAAAATGAAATGTGATGGTAAGGGCGCCTTAATAGTAAGCAATCAATAGATTATTTTGTAATTTGCAGATCGAACTGTGGATGAAGTCCATCACGATGAGCTGGAGTGGCAATTCTGGACGAAAATAGTTGTTGAGGCTATTGGCTCAATGGGACTAGCAATTTTGATGTGGGTTTGGGGGAAAATATATTTCAATCTTCTGAAGAAATGGATAGCTTTCAATCGAACATTTGTAATTGTTAATTCCGACCCAACGCCAATAAAGCAGAAACCATCCAGCTGTACTAATCTCAATCTGAAGACGAGTAATTCTAGTCCTTCGCTATGCCGAGTTGCAACCTCGGATTGTTGTACTGATACACCTGGATCCGAGTCAGGGGGTGCGGGTGACGAGAAAAGTAGTCTGAATCGAGAAGCTAAACCACTTCTTCTACCTCCAGTTGTTTACGCACCTCCTGAAGCGCAAGGAGAGACTGTGTAACCCACCAGGAGATCCCAAGAAAAATTAACAACTATTTTCAGCTTTAATTGGAAAGGCAGAGGAGACCAACTTATAATAGGGACATATGTGACTGTGCTGCTTGGTTTGGGTTTAATTATGATCGTGGAACGTCGAATCGTAAATCGAAAGTGACGATTGTGCTAAAACTGTAGCAATGTCGGATGGCTAAGCTCATGTATTGCTCGTTTCTACACTGTTGATTTGTTACGCCAGTATTGTGAATTTGGTATTGATTTTTTTAATTACTTTCTATCATTTTCTAGCTCCAAATCTAATGTATTTATACCTAAACGAGATGGTGCTTTATAAGTATTACTAGAATTATTATTTAATGATTGTTTAAGGTTGATGTTTACATTTACATTTGGAGCAGAAACGCGGGTGGCTATGAACATTAATTTATTACTTTGCAGCGCAAAGTATCTCAACTTCTAAAAATCTTTATCTGAAGCAAGATAGATACACTTGATACTTATTGATCACATCTGAAGGATTATATAGTGTCCTAATTAAAATATTCTCACCGCTTAAATTTGCAACATCGATGCCGAGGTTAGAGGTTACGCTAAACTAAGAGCTCTTAAATAGTAGGTTCAAGTAGTCATATAAAACAAATGATATATCCGTATTTAAAATTATTATTGGCGTTTTCAGTATTGTGTTGAAGTGCTGCGACAAACCTTAACAAGTTTGGGAATTGTGAAGTTTAATTTATGTGTTACACATAGGAAAAGCCATTAACTGATGATAGTGTTGCGTGATGATTAAGTATATCCAATTGTTGTGCGATAATGCCATGAAAACTTTAAGGAAACGGTGCGGTGCGCGTGCGGTCGGTATTTATGCAATTGTGCACAGCATTTATATTTTACTTATCACTATTATATAGTTGACGGGAAACAGTACGGTACGGACCATATAATGATAGTCTTTTAGATGTGGAATTATTTATCTGTGCTCGTTCGTTCTGCAAAAAATTTGATAAAAATACTTTTTGTTCCCCAAACCTACTATTTAATTTACACCGCATTCTAAAACTGAACTTTGCAAATTCATTCTCAATGCAAAAAATTAAGAGCAAAGATGCTTCAATCTCAATTCATAAGTTTTATTTACACCTAGAAGAACAAGAGTGAATCCATCAATCAGTGTCCCCATTCCGGTTTTCAAATTCAAAATATTATAGAAGTTGTAGAATACTGTATTGGCTAAATTTTTCCTGCAAGCATGTATATTTGAAGAAATACTTGGCCTTTCAGCACCGTGCGATAGTTTTATGAAAAAGTAACACTCGGCTGAGCTGTGCAACTTTTAGTGAAAGTCCAAAAAGTTGGGAAACGCATGCAAAAAAAAGTTTTTATTTTTTAACTTCTTTTTGGGTCAGAAAAATCAGTTGGTCATTCCGGGAGGCCTCGTAGGGTCATAATAGTGACCTACAAAAAAAGTTTGAGCTCGATTGGCCCACAGTACTGGAAACACGGGCCAGTGTTACAATTGTCCCCAGCCTCCTCTACTTCTGAACATTTTAGAACAGGTTCGCGTTTATCACTAAACTCCGCTACGGTTTAATTTCCGCAATTGCAACCCGGGAATGAGGAATGCCTGAAATTCGCATGCAGGTTGCAGTAAGTCGGCAGCTCGATTCGTATTCATACATTAAATTTTACTTGAGCGAACGTATTTCTGAATTTTTGCTACTGTTGACTGGACTCTAGTTTTGCTTCGGGTGTCTCAGATCGGTTTGTAATGAGGAGATGGATCCTTTGGAATTGAGAAACGTAAGATTTTTATACTAAGACAGTACTACACTATAGACAGTATTCCTACGTGTTATTTAACGTTAAATACGGGAAAAGTAATAATTAATGGTGTTCAATTGTAGTATACGTTTGACGTTATACCACGCACTACTTACTAGTGACGACATTGTGCATTCCTAAAGTTAAATATTTTGGTATATTTGAGCATAAGCATTTTTCTTTTTGTAATTCCAGTTGAAGGACTTCCTGACCCTGTTCAACAAATTGAGCGAACGTTGTTTCCAAAAGTGTGTGTACGATCTTGGACAAATTAATCTTGCCGCAGATGAAATTACTTGTGTGGATAAATGCATTATGAAAAATGTGAATGTGAATCACACCCTCATGAATTTGTACATGGAAATTAATCCAGACTTTCAAGAGAAGAAAATGAAAGAACAACAGGAAGAATTGGCGGCTCGGACTAAGGAACTAGCCGCTCAAGACCAAAGCGCTATGTCTTAATAATAGTCGTAGTTTTGAACACTAATATAGTTTTATAATTGGGAACTATTACATTTTGTGAGATGGAAGTGCCAGTATCGCCGCCTGAACCTGTACCAGCCGAGGATTCGACAAAAATTGCAATAGCCGCTCTGATGGGTCTTCCTGCCAGTGGGAAATCAACTATTTGTAAAGAAATTTTGAGCAAATTCAGAAGTAATCCAAGTGATGGCCTGGTCAAAACCGACGTTATTGTACTATCCTTCGATGATTTTATTCCCCTGGAATTTCAAGCTAGATTTACCAATGCCAGTGGCGAAGGTGAGAAATCTGCTAAGAACTGCCGAAGAAAATTTCTTCAATTCATCGAAATTGTTGTATCTAATTTGACTGGACGATACTTGCATCCGAATCCGAGATTTGATTCAGACGGAAGTGGCACCAGATGCATTTGCGATTGCAAATATAATGATGGCTGTATGATTGCTTGCGACGACTGCCTTGTATGGCAGCACATGGAGTGCATGGGTATTGATAAATCGAAGATACCTGATACATACTCCTGCGAATTGTGCAAACCTCGTCAAGTCGATAAGATAAGGGCGAAGAAAGTTCAGTCTTCGATTCGGCGGGCATGGCTTGAACAGGATGTACAAGATTTATTAAGAGACACAGAGTTTTCAGTGGAACCATCTTTCACATTTAAAAACTGGAAAACTATTTCGGAGCTTCTAGTTCTGGATTCGGAAAATTTCAAAAACTCAGTCATACTAGTCGATGACAATAACTATTACCAGAGCATGAGAAATGAATTGCACCAAATTGCGAAAAATTATCAAACCGGCTTCTGTGTTCTATTTGCAAACACAACTATGTCTGAATGTATCAAGAGGAATTTGAGCAGACCAGACGAAATTAGAGTGACCACTTCTGTTATAGAAGGGATGCACAAGAAACTAGAAGAGCCCGACCCCCTACGAAATCCTTCAGATTATATTTCCTTCAATATTACAGACATCCATGATCCCGACTCCTATTCCTTAGTTTGTGACGTTCTGGGTTATGTTTTACAACATCCAATTTACATCGAACCAGAACCCGATCGCAGCGAGCAGGTCAGCTTAGATCGTTTAATTTGCTCTGAAAACACCATTCATCAAGCGGACCAAATCCTAAGAAAGTGGATACACGAAAAAATATCAGATGCAAAGCTTTCAACAGGAAAGAATGAGTTGGAAAAATATGTGGGTGAATTATCAGCAAGCAAAAGTAGACTACTTGGTGATTTGAAGTCGGGAGTTTTGACTATTACTGCGAGTGCGACTGACCCAATTGCATTTCGTAATGAAGTCAGAGCCCTTGCGCAAGAAAAGGAGCCTGGAATGGAAGAAGCATAGTAAGGAATGTTACTACATATAACGAACATGAAATATGTAATGTTCTAGAAGTTTTATACATGTAAATTGTTATTAAAATCTAGTTGGAAACAACATTTGATGTAAATCAAAATTTATTGGTAAACAATATAATTGCTTAACCCGGGACAGCAGGGCAGTGTGACAAGATTTCCGGGCCGGAATTAACTTAACTAGTAGTGGGACAAGAGTGCTAGAACTTCTTGAATCTAGAAAGCAAATAGTTGGAAGTTAATATGTTAATTAAATATGAATTCATTGGCCTCCAGAGTAAAGTCATGTATGTTACCTCTTACCTCTCGTTCTTTTTCCATTTGGTCCCGAGAAAGTTTCTCCAGCAGGGACTCTAACCTTTGTCGCAGAGCTATATTATCAATGGAACTCATTTCAGCTTCTTGAATTTGACGTCTTGCGCTAATCTCCGTAAGCTGTTGTTTGAGCAAACTTAGTTGATCCTTTAGTTCATCTGTAATTACAAGGAGAGAGCTCAGTGACCAGAATACTCAATAAATTTAAATTAGTGCATTTACCTTCGCTCAACATTGCAAAAGCAGAGCCAGAATTACCCCGACTACTTTGGGAATGCGATGAGCTGGAATTTCTTGATGACTTATCCGGTGAACGACGGCTTGTTTGGCTGGACGTGGGAGTTGCAAACATATCCCCAGAGAAGGTTGTCACGTAGGATGAGGATGCTTTCTTAGAACTTTCTGTGTCCTGAAAGAATAAATGAATTAGAACAACAAATTCAAATTATAAATTTATAACTAAGGACTTTTACAAATAAGGCCAACCTGTGACTGCGAAAATGAAGTAGAGTCGGACTGGCGATCGTGATCACTGTCATCCTCATTTGAAGGCCTGCTCTCATCATCCAACTCGACTCCGGCCAGCATGCCCCCTTCCTCCTCGTCTTGGTCAGAGTCACTCAGGGCCTCACCGAAAATGTGTTCTGCGCAAAGATTTGAATAATTCGAAATGTTCTTTACCAATCCTACGTTTCGTATAATCATCCTGGTAATAATGTTTAATACTTACCAACAGCTAGCCGATGTGAGGATCTGCTCGGAGTTGGATCCTCATTGGTTTGAGAGCCCTGCATGAGAACATCCTTTCCTCCCCCTTCTTTAGTTTTGTCCTCTTCCTCGTCAATCACTTCCCAACTGACATGATGTGCTTCATAATCCATTCTGAGTAACCTTCTAACTTCTTTTTCAATCTCCGGTTGATCTGAGTATTGCTGCATCCAGTAAAAAAAATAAATTCATTCCTTAAATTGTATTTGTAAAGTCACTCCAGTTACCTTTTTCTTCAGAGTTCGACGGAAGCGGCGCTTCCTCACATTCTTCAATGGTGGTGTGATCCCATGCGGAAATAAATACTTTTTGTCAACTTTCAAGTTATCTTTCTTCTTCTGAGGCTTTGGTTCTTCTTCTGGTTCCTCTTCCTCCATGCATATCAGCATCTTGTAAATGCAAACACAAATGCATTATTTTCAAACCAAAATTATCCAACAAACTGATTTACTTCAAGAAAATAAGATATCCAATTCAAGGTTTACCTGTGCAATATCCGCCGTCTTGTATATGTTTTTGCGGTCGATTGTCTTATGCGACTCAATAATACAGGGGAGATCAATCAACTGAAAAGATTGATAAAAGTTATTGGCAGGTCAAGTAAATTTGCTCTCAAGAGCCCTCCCTCTCACTAGCAATCTTACCTTTGAAGGTAGAACAAAATTGTCCAGATAGACTGTTCCATGTCTCATGTCTTGGTCAATCTTTACACGCAGTCGATCCTTCAGGTTAACCGCGGGATTTCGGATACCCTCCCGTAGTATGGCAGCTGGGATCTGTAATGTAATACTTCATTAGCTGTTCACAACCAAATTCAAAAACACAATTCGCTTAAGTGCTTGACGGGATGAGATGCTTTTGGCTTTTGAAACCAATTTTTTGTAGTTTCAGCTTTTCATGAAAAATTGCTAAACTAAAAGTCAAAAGTTGATGGAGTTACGTTATCTAATGCATAATTCAACAAGCATACGTCGTATTCGGGTTCGAATTTCTGATCCGAAATAAACTAGTTAAAAGAATAATGATTTATTTTACCTTGGGTAACCTCATTATGAACTGGCTCTCCAGGTCCAACGGGGCGTTGGGATCCGCGGAACTCATTGTAAATTTCAGTATGGGGAGAATTCAATATGAAGTGTGAAATCTAAATTTCCCGTCAGCTTGGCTCAGTTCAAACTAGTTAGTAGCTTGCCGAATAGGTTGTCTTTGTAAATGCAAACTGAACGAAACTGAACGACAGGTCGGTCAGTTTTCGGACTTTCAAGTGATGGATGAGAATTCAAAGTGTTCCTCACTTTTGCTCTCTGTTTTGTGCAATAGCAGAGATCCTCAATGAGATGACAATCAGCAGAAAAATTGAATAAATTGTAAAACTGGCAAACTTTAATTGAATATCTTTTTTTTTTGAAGTAAATCAGTTTGTTAGCGCCATCCCATGCTAATCAGTAGACGATGTCGCATGCAGCATCTCTACTGTTTGACAATATTTCAATATGTCCTAATTTGAAACAATGTGCGTCTGATTAGTTGTTTTGTTACCCATGTCATGGCGTGGATGAAAATGAATTTCTTGAGGTAATTTCTGTAGTTGTACAAGTGTTCCAACTGGTTCCTATAAATCCGAAAGGTATGCAAAACTCTACTCTAATTTCTAATTAGAATCCCTATATAGAAATTAACCCTCCACCGGCCATATGAGACTCGATCCAAGATGTATAATAGATTTTGTTTCGATATTTAATTTAACTGCCTATAAAATCGGCGTCCAAGCAAGGACAACATTTTACGTTTTTTGTAATCTCGTTCGTCATCACCAAATGCCATGTACTCTTCATTAGTTACACACTTAAGCCAGCCAGTCATAATAAAATCATACACATAATTATGCGAGGATAAT
>JAAXYW010000026.1:0-57747 GCA_036851895.1 Orthonychiurus folsomi | reverse complement strand
AAGTTCCGATTGCATTTTTAACATTGATTGTTGAATTTTTTCAACCGTAAAATTGAACATCATTTTATCGCTTATTAGTATAATCTCATGTGCAATGCTCGACGTTTTACGCTAGTCATGCTATTGGAATTAAGTAGCTCTCATCGTCATCTTCGCAGCTTCAAGTTATAAGGATTCACAAAAAACTAAGCTCAACACAAAAAAGCTAGCAGTTGATCGAGGTCTTCTGTTTTTATGAAATTGCTTATGGACTTTGTAACTGATTTTTGGGAGAAATACGTTGGCTGTAGTAATAATCTCAAGCGATTGGCTAACAAAAAGCCAGCCAGCCAGCAAAATTGATTCACACATGAATGGCGTCCGTGTTAATGCCGACTCCATGATTTTAACTAGTGTTCTTTGCAGTGCCGTTTTGTAAAGATAGATAGATGCACGATCATACAATACTTCAAGACCTCAGTATCTCATCTCAATTCGGCATGCGTACACATTTCTGCACGTATGTAACATTCGGGATTTTCTGCCTCCTGCACTGCGGCGTATGAAAATGACTTAATAATTTTTTGTTTGTTAAACATAAATGACTTTTTATCAGATTCAGATGTCAGATCGAATGGAAAATGTTTGCTGATCCGCCTTCACTAATTTGGCAAATAGCGCAGGCAGTAAGCACTAGGCAGACCCGCAATCCTGTGCAAATACACACACCATACGTAAATTAATTAAAACGGATTCGATATTTGATTGTTAAATGTCTTCTTATTAACGTGTATCGGAATCCGAGAAACTAATTTCAGGGCCAAGTCTGGACAAGAATTGACAATTTAGATCTGTGTGCTTTGGGTGCTTCCACAAGTCGCAAAAGTTGTTGGATAATTTGCTCCAAATTTCTCTCAGTATCAATTTGATTCAACTTCCGTTCCTGCCCTGCCAAGTGCGCACAATTATTTCAGAACTTTGGTAATTGGAGCAAATAATTATTTTCTCAAGCCTAAGATGAAGAAGATACCACCCTTATATTTGACTATCACCGGTATTGTTATACTGGCCGCTACCATTTCAATGGCGTGGTGGGGCATCCCAAAAATAATTGAGTCACAAATTAAGGATGTAAGTAAGAACTGGTAACTAACTATTCATAAACCCTTTCTTGATTTTGGCTTGCGCGCAATCAAATTTAAAAAATTCTGCTGAAAGTATGCCCAAATCAAATTTCAAAAATTCTGCAGAAAGTACGCCTAGTCAACGGGAGTGAAACTTGGTCTGCTTGGCAATCCATTGCGGTACCCCTATATTTAAAATTCAAAATTTTTAATGTGACAAATCCCGAGGAAATTGAAAAAGGGGGCAAGGTTCGTGTGACGGAGACTGGGCCATACACATATCTGTAATTAAAATTATTTACTAGATATCTTCTGCTAAAAGTTTTAATTGGTTTTATAGTTTAAATGTATTTGCGACTACTCTTGGCAATTGTTTGCAGCGAACGCAGAACAAAAGTAGACATTAAAATAGACATGGAAAACGACACCGTTCGTTACCGGCAACCAGTGACCTATTTCTTTGACAAAGACAAATCAAATGGCAGTGAAGACGACTTGCTCACAGTTCTGAATATGGTGTATGTTGTACGTGTTTATAAATCGGAATATAAACTGTCATCAAGGTAGACATGGTTAAGTTCTATATTTCAA
Source organism: Orthonychiurus folsomi (assembly GCA_036851895.1). NCBI lineage: Eukaryota > Metazoa > Arthropoda > Collembola > Poduromorpha > Onychiuridae > Orthonychiurus > Orthonychiurus folsomi. The sequence goes on along the minus strand of JAAXYW010000026.1, from coordinate 56,053 downwards.
AATTATAGGGGGTTGTTGAAATGGCTCATGGCTTAACGAAGGAAGACTTCTTGCTTACAACTTTTGACGACTTGATTAAATCAAAGGGTGAGAAATTATTCCGAACACAAACTGTCCGTGAACTTCTGTTTGATGGATTCTCGGTTCAAAACTTCTTGGAATTGTTAAGCGACCCAGTTGTTCAATCTGTCGGGGAAGTAAAAATCCCGAGTCAATTCGCAAGAGGAAAATTTGGATTCTTTGAAGGGGTTTGTAGAAAGAAGATTAAGATTACAAATTCCTAATTTTTTTGAGAAACCTGATGCATTTCCTTTTCAGAGAAATGGTTCGGACGAAGGAATTTTTGAGGTTCGGAGCGGGGTTTCAAATTTCTCAGAATTTGGACAAATTGTTTCTTGGAACAAAAAGAAGAGTCTGCCTTGGTGGAGCGGAACCTGCAATTCGCTCAGCGGCACTGATGGTACCCTATTCCGACCGTTTCTGGAAAAATCATCTCGACTGAATTTATTTACTCCCGATTTGTGCAGGTAAGCATAAACTTACTAGTATTAACATCCTTCCATAGTAGCCTAACACAGGATCGCTTAATGCAGGTCGATGCACGTAACGTTCGATTCCGAAACATCATACGAAGGAGTTCCAGCGTACCGTTTCAGTTTACCAAAAAATTTGCTACAGGCCGGTCCGAGTAATCCAGAAAATCATTGTTTTTGTAAAGTGGAAAGAAATGAAACTTTTACACCACCGCCGTGCCGCAAAAGTGGTGTTCTTAACCTCGCACCCTGTAAAGAAGGCTCACCCATCATTGCCTCATCTCCACATTTCCTGGACGCGGACGAAGATATTGTATCTTCGATTGATGGAATTTCTCCGAATTCGAAAATGCATAAAACATACCTGGATCTTGAACCGGTATTTGCCAGTCATAAACAAGTTTTTAAAATTATTTCGGATTCTAAAAGCAATTGGTATAATTGATCCGACATTTTTTTAGCGAACGGGGCTAGTTCTGCGTGCTGCAAAACGCTTACAATTCAATATGCAGCTGAAAAGATATGAATACATGCCGACCTTTGAAAATGTTCAACCAGTCATATTTCCTATGCTTTGGGTAGAGGAGGTAACACAGAGCTTAACAAATTATTGTAGGCGGGTGAACTAAAATGAATTGGACATTTCAGACTGCCGAATTGGTGGGCAATAGTTTGGATACCGTTCAGATGAGTACACAACTATTTCAAATCATGGGCATCGTAAAGTGGGTCCTAATTGGAATTGGGGCTATTCTACTGACTACGGGAATCGTGCTTTCGTCCTTGAGAAAAGCAGAAAACACGCAAAAGTGAGGCTAATAGTTTGGATACCGTTCAGATGATTACACAACTATTTCAAATCGTGGGCATCGTAAAGTGGGTCCTAATTGGAATTGGGGCTATTCTACTGACTACGGGAATCGTGCTTTCGTCCTTGAGAAAAGCAGAAAACACGCAAAAGTGAGGCATTTATTAGGGATATTTTCTGGTTTAGGCAAGCGGGCTTCATTTCGCAATTAATTTGTATTCGAGACGCGAATAAAATTAAACAGGACGGCAAGTGCAATCAGTATTAAATTTATTTCGTTTTAAATTATATTCAGTGTTGGCGGTATTTGTACAAAATTTAGATTTTCATATGCGATTTAAAAGTATGTCGTATAGTTCCAGTTCCGGTATAGGCAAAGCGGATGTCGTTGTTACTTCTGCAAGAAATAAAAGTGTCTTTTGTTAGCGCACAATATATTACAATTTCTTAGAAATGAAATGCGTTGCTCTCCGACTAAGAAATTAGAATGTATTGCATTTGAACTAATACCGATGATCCTCCAAAGAATGAACGAATCTGTAAAAATAAAATATTTTAATTGGTAAAAAGAGTGCTATTGTGCATTGAGTGTTTTAGTTTTCAACGAACCTTAGCGAAGAAGCCAGGAGACTCTTCTTTCTTCTCCAAACTAGGACAACGCGGGCGCGTGGCGGGACAATCCTTGTTGCCAACTTTGGCAGACTCGCCGCCGCAAGTGGCCTAGAAATCAAAGCAAAATTACATCAGTCAAATATTTTACTAAGCACGCACGAAATTTATTTCAAAATTAGAATTAAGAATGCAAATGGGAAGCGAAATCATGAAAGCACGCGTTCCAAGTCGGACAACAGTCTAGTCGATTCCAGCATGCAGCTTATATCTCTTTAAACAGCTATTGTCCAACCAAATCAAATCCAGTTCAGGAACATATTGCGAATGATCTTCCGTGTTTTCGCAGACCATATGGTTCTGGAGACGCAGGTCAACTTACTAAGTCATCCAGAAAGCCTCCCTCGAAAGTTTGAAAGGTTTGCGTTGAAATTGAAGCGGGTCTTTTTTGATGTGAAGCAACTCCGATTCCATTTGATTTTGGTCTTGTAGTTCCGCTACTAAGCGATCTTGAGCGGCCAAATTGGTTCAGTTGTTGATTCCTTGCATTCACTCCTCCGGCATTACCTTGCCATTTCATGGACAGGAATGGATTGGTTGGGGTTGGAATTTCAGTCAAATGCTTTGGCCGGTAAGGGGAGGCAAAATTTGGCATAGTTTTTGGTCGAGATTTGTCGCCAACTGGAGAACATCTTGGGATTTCAGAGGAAATATTGAAATCGGTTCGGGTACGCCTAGGCACGGCTGAAGGAATAACTTTGGCTGTATTTTCAAAATTCTTTTTTGGTATTTCAGGTTGAGAGTTATTTGAGTTATACAGAAAAGACCGTTTGTGATCCGCAGAACGGAGATCCGAGTTCCAGCGAGGAGACTTGTTATTATTAGAACTGAGAGTACCACCGTCGTGGTTCTTTTTAAATGCCTGATTTCCATTTGCATCATGGCGAATATCATTATTGGCAAATCGACTGCGACTTCGCTTCAATCTTTGAATGGACTGATTAATTTCTGCCAGATCGATAATGGCGGGTTGGCCATCGTCATTATTATTGGCATGCCTTATTCGTGAAGCTCTTTTGAATTGAGCTGATGCTGGAATCGACTGACGACTGCTGACTCGTTGCAATAATCCTTCAACCGCAGAGCAAAGGGATTCAACAGCCTCACAATAATTTGCAACTGAATTATTTGTAGAATTATTGCTGATTTCCACTTTTGGTTCTTCAACCACTTCCACAATTCCAACAATTTTTTGAATTGCTGGTTTTGAATTCCTCATTCGAATCAGACAATCAGGTTGGTCATGGGATCGTGGGATGGGAGGAATCCCAAGGTTCAATGGTAATAATTGAATTGGTAATTCCCCCATTGCTTGGGGACGTGAGACGCAAGCCCTTGGCTTAACAGGTGCAGATGGCGAAAACACTATTTTTTCTGAAGCACTTGGTCCTACCTGATGACGTCCTCCGACGGAAATTGGAGCAATGTTTTCGCCTGGTGGAGCCGGGTATTTTTTGAGTGAATGTTTCAATGGTGGTGGATTGCAAAACCAGGCCGGGGTGCATCCAGATAAATCTGAAAGTGATTGATGGCGATTGTTAGGATTATGAGTCAAAGGCTTTTTTTAAATATAACAAATCATTGCTTGTACCGGAACAAGGCATTGGAGGACATCCTTCATTCAACTTTTCCTTGCGGCAGCATACTCCCTTCGGGTTGTAGGTCTGGAGCAGACAAATAATCAAATAACTTTAACTGTGAATGGATTTTCAATGTGCTCACCGGGGCTGCATCCGTATTGACTTGAAGGCTCCCACAATTGCAGCTGCTACTACTGGCCTGTGGCGGTGGTGAACAATTCTTCTGGGCCTGACACGTGGCTGGTGGTGGCCGCTGACCATATCCACAACAATCCTTCAAATGATTCTTCAGATCGCAATTACAATTGCATTTGTCCTGTCCACAGCCACCTGGACACTTCTCGGATTGGGCCTTTTCTCCACCTCCAAACATTTTTGCCTAAATCAAATTATAAACATCAATCAGTTTATTGTAAAATCTGGCTTTGTCTTGTAAATAAAATACACTTACGATATAGCCATCACAGCCACAGGATTGCGCTGGTTTTACTCCACCCTAAAACATAAGTTTTATTAATACATGATAGTGATTAGCCATACAATCAATACAATTGCAATGGTACACATTTATAATGCACAACTCAAACATATATTCTCAATATATTCTGATACCTCGTTAGAGCCCATTTTTGAATTTAGATGAACTGAATTTGGACTACTACCTAATAATTTTAAGGTAAACTAAACTATAATTTGGTGGTGCCAGAAGTGCACTTTATCACAAATTCATGACATGAAGTGGAAAATGTTACAATCCACTATATTGTTTAATTTTCTATCATCATACAGTGGCAACACAACGGCAAGGCAACAGGATGAAATTGAAGTCTGGCCGTCGTCATCTGAGAAGCTAGTGCGGGCTAGAAATTTCTGCAACAATGATTTTGCAAATAATTCAAGTTGAGTTGGTAAATCCAGAAAACCGCAAATAGAATAGCAGATTGTTTTCGCCATCTGTGGCGAATAATATAGTAGCTTGCAAAGCACGTCAATTTCCTTTACTGTAGATCCAGATCAAAAAAAGCGCAAAAACCTCGCCTCCTCGCCATAAGCCGATGTGTAAAGTGAAGTTCCGCCCATAGCCAAACGATCGTCGCGGTCTGCCTTGCCTTGCCGTCCTTTTCATCCACCATTGCAATTGCAGTGCAGTCTGTTCTCTGAATCTACGGGTGCCGAATTAACAGTGCTTAACTGGATTTGTAACTCATTTTCGAAATGGTAATTTATTTCTGAAATTAGTCAATTTCCTTAATCTAATTGTATTCCCTTTTGTTTTTCAGACGTCGAAACGGCGAAATAATGGAAGATCTAAGCATGGTCGTGGTCATGTTAAGCCGGTCAGATGTACCAACTGCGCGCGTTGTGTGCCGAAGGACAAGGTAATTGATTCCAAAGTACTGCTTGCTAATTAAACTACTGTTTTATTCAAGTATGTTTTCACTTTCTAATATGGAATACGTACGTATTGATGTATTGATGAGTCTGAGTAATATTACGATATATATTTGTGCATTGCGTGTTTTGGGGGTAAGGGAAGGGATGTTCGGTATTTAGAAGATAGTTGGTAGTTGAAGTAAAATAGCCAGAAGTTACAATAAAATCATTACTTGGATTTAATTCAGGCGATCAAGAAGTTCGTTATAAGGAATATCGTGGAAGCTGCTGCTGTAAGAGACATCACAGAGGCATCAGTCTACAGCGCTTACCAACTGCCCAAACTCTACGCAAAATTGCATTATTGTGTTTCATGCGCTATTCACTCCAAGGTCGTCAGGAACAGGTCAAAGGAGGACAGGCGAGTCCGTACTCCACCACCAAGGTTCCCACGTAACGTAAGTTCTTTCGTGTTTTAAGTTTGCTTAGCAAATTAGGTTAGAATGTAACCGATTTATTTATCCTATTCATGTTTCACTGAAATTTTATTATCTGTTTTAATTTTAGGATCAAGGACGCCCAGGCCAACAACAGGGTGCTCGCAACTGAACACTTTTATAGGAAATCAATAAATATGATTCTTTTTGACCTGTAGACCTGTCAAATTTCGGTATCTCTTAATACTTATTACATATTTTAAAATGTTGGTCATGCCAATTTTTTTAGATAAGTATTGCAAAACTAAAGTGCAACTCTGTTGTCCTTAGCCCACTTCTTCATAACGGTTAGGATTTTTTCAACATTCTGCTTTGAAGATTTCCTCAACAAAGCTATTATATCTGGCAAAGACTCCCTGCATACATTCATTAGTTTTCAATTAGACAAGAGGGTTAGTTAATTTTGAATAGATCAGCTTCAATTTGATTCATTTACCTTGGCTCATGGCCGGCGATAATAAGTTGAAAAACTCCAACACAAGCTCCTCTTTTCCCCTCCCAGTTTTCCTGGCTGGGATCAAACTTTTCTAATATGTCAAATGCTTTGGCTGCATAATAGAATTGTCCCATTCGATAGCACTCGTTTGCAATGAGCTATTAAGCACTTGGTTAATTATACTCGGCATAATATAACTCATTAATTAGTTGGTTGGTTAACCTGAAGAAGTCCAAATGACTCGGGGCTTGTCTCCATTCGTTCGTACATCTCCCATGCCATGATTGGCTTTTTGTTCATAATTACTAGAAACAAAGCCGGCGTACAGCTTCTATTCTGGCATAGCTTAGTTAAATATCTTAAAAGACAGTGTTTCACTCACGGCATCTAGTCATCCATTGTATGTAAGTTAGGTCATTTCGTATCTTCTCGCTTTGAACCATTGCAAGAACTTTCTCTGTCTCATCATACTGATTCTGCATTCCTAATGCCTAGACATTAATTAAAATTTTCAATTAGTTGTTGAACTAATTTTGAGTCTGGCAAATTTGTATTGCTCACCTGAGCAAAGTTGAAATTGAAAGTGTCGTCATTGTAGTAATGAGTACGAACAGAGTTCATGTAAAGGGAACAGTGATCGAAATTTGAATTCAGGAAATGTGCAGATGCCATACACAAACGTCCGAAAACAGTATCGTTTTCTGTATCAGTGGAGCCAATTCTGCTGTAGTAATTCTGAGCCACAGCCATGTATTCTCTCTGGATATTAATTGCAGACTTTATATTTCTACTTAGACTTAGAAAGATACTTTTCTGATATCTTTATGTGCTAGAAAAATTACATTTCCGCTTTGCTGAGCCAAAAGCACATTCACTACGGCATGTAGCATGAATTCAGGAACGGTCTTCGGTTTGATTCCTTTTAGCAGAGCGTACGCATTGGTAACATCATCCTTGGCCGTGAATTGGAATTCAGTTTATAAATTTCTACTCATAAACTTAATTTAATACAAACCTGATGAAGATAGTAAATGATCAGATTGTGTCTAGCCTCCGGGATAACATCAACCAATCTTGGGAAAACCTGTAGCGCACCTTCCCCAGCTCGAAACACGACCAGATTATGTCGAATTAAGTCGTACGCATTTGAAAATGATCCATGCTTTGTTTGTTCTTCTTGTTGCTAAAATTTATATTTCAGTAAGCGGGGAGTTGAATTTGCCTAATATTTAATTGAGTGCAACCATTATATTCAAGAGTAGTTTGAGTTCTTTCTCTGCTGCAGTTCCTGTATAAAGATGAAATGTGTTGCAGGATCGTAAATTTAGTGCAATCGCTGAGTCAGGAAATGACTGCAAATAAACTGCCAAAACTTCTTGAGAAACATCAAAGTACTGGAGTCGGTGATAGCAGAGGGCTACATACACATTTAGGGCGAGAAATTCCCTAATCAGAATAGGTTATTAACAAATTATTAACCGTAATAAAGTTATTGGCTGAGTGAGTGCTGTAGATGCTTATATTCACGGGAAATAGAAGAGGGGACAGGAATTTGTTTGTCGTCACCTATTGTGAAGGAGTTTTTCAACCATTGGCAGTTGCATTTCGCAGTGATTTTTAATCAGATCAGTCATGTGAATTGAGAGCATTCTTTTGGTTTGTTGTTCATTAGTGGGATCGAAAGGATTTGTTACAAAGCTAATTGGTAAAGGGTAAAGATGCAAGTTAAATTGAGTTTTAAGCAGTGCAGAACAACCGTCATTATAAGAACCTGTTGTCCAATAGAATTCGCTTGTAGATATCAATGGAGCTTTGAAAATCTCCACGCAAGTAATGAACTGATGCAAGGGATAATTGATTTTCCAATGTGTCCTCCAATTTCCGGTGCAATTGCAATAGACTTTCTTCATCTCCAAGTTTCTCCGCCAAATGGAACAAAATTCGCATTTTGAGATCGCCGTCAGGTCCCTTTTCCGAAGCTTCCTGAGCCTCTTTGTACATACCCATTGAAAAGTAACAGCAGCCAACGTTGAGGTAATTGACATCATCCTGACTGGATTTTGACTCCTGTGTTAAAACAGACTGGTACTCCTCTAATGCTTTTTTGTAGTCACCGAGATGAAATGCACAATATGCTATTAGGGTTGGCGAATTTAATGCTCTTATACTTCTTTGAAACTGCAAGTAGAATTGATAAATTGCGTTAATTGGTATCACAGAACGATCTTAACGTTAGCCTTTGTGGAGGGTAATCAACGAACCTCCAGAAGAGTTAGTGCACCCACAAAATCCCTCTTCTCCAAGAATGGTTCAATCTTTGGAAATTTATCTGCACTCTCTGAGGCGTGACCCGCAGTTGCAGCTTTAATATCTCCAGGAGTTGGGCGGATTCTTGATAGCAACTGTGAATTTATTTTTCATTATGTAAAACCAGAATCAGACTCCTTTAGATAAACTCTCATTCCAAACAATTAAAGACAAAACGTTTATCGATGTGAGTTTCCTTATCCCCTTACACTTTTTAACCTAAAATATTTATGGTGAATTTACCATTGTTGGTGTATTTTAGGCCGATTGTGTAACGCAGGTGTAAAGTTAAACTCGTACGTGCATCCGGTTCCCAGGCTACGATTTTGGGGCAGGCTAGAGGCTAGAAGCAAGCACTACCATACCGCATGGAATATCATTCGTATGCTTATTGATTGGATTTGCACAACACAACAAGCCGTTGCTTGGCTACATGTTTAGTTCTTAACCCCAGATAGATTCCGTAACGATAAAACAAATTGACCGAGTTAATTAAAATTAATACAACCTGAAAACTACAACGAAGGAAAAATGTATTTCGGAATCACAAAACAGTCGGATTTTAATTTCTAATTTTGCTGCCATAATTTTTTAAACATAAACCATTTTAATCTGTACGGTACGGAATGCAAAACAAACATGACGACACAATTGTCACAACATTTCACAATATTTTGGCAGAGCCTCAAGCGGTTACCCAGTTTGCTTGCTATGATTGTAGTAATTAATTGCTTAATAATTTAGAGTAATTTTCCAGTTCTCACTGATGAGAACTGCGGGTTTTCTTATCACAATCACAGAACTGTCTCCTTCAAACTCCAAGTTTACCGTCCCCACAGCTAAAAAAACAAAATGTTATTTGCGTGTGTTATTGTAGTCTCAGAGCATTGTGTAAACCTAAAAATCTGAATGTCTTACACTGGCTGGTGACTACAATGCTTTTTGGCATCCCTTGCAAACCCATTATCACAACTCGTTCAATCCATTCCGGTGTTTTGAAAGATGATGTTGGATTAACAACACTGCAAAAATATTTAAAACGCTCCTTAATACAACAAAACATTATGATCGCTATCAAATATTCGTGTGCTCACCTAGAGTCCAATGCGTTGCCCTTAAATGTAAAACTGTTTTCCAGATATTTTCCTTGGCGGTATTCGAATGATTGGCCATCATCGACGTATAAGGAGCCGCTTGCCTCATACTAAATAAAAATATATGGCCGCTCCTGAAAATATTCTCGCTTCATTAAGCTTATATTAGTAATGTGCTTCACCTTCTCGTCCAAAGCGACGATGAGAGTGAATGGATCATTTTTCATCAGAGAAGAAGCTCTTCTTATTCTCTGCTTTGTTGGAACTACAGTACCGCCGCGCTGAAAAACGGGAATCTGCAAAACGAATACATGTAGTTAGATGATCATATTTTATATTTTTCATCTCGTAGTTACCGTATCATCGTTGACAGAGAAAGAGTGAGATCCGGGTGCGTATGATTGATACGAGTAAAAGTCATACCACACTCCTTGTGGCAAGTAAACGCTAACACTGCTCGCACCTTGGTCAGTCACGGGATGTACAAGCAATGCATTACCTAATCAAGAAGTCGAATTAAAAACTCGATCAAAACCATTAGGGAAATCAGTATTACCAATGAGGTGCTGGTCCTGCATATTGAATGTGTTTATGTCGTCTGGGAATTCAACCCACAGTGGCCGCATCGGTGGAGAACCGGTCTTTTCATTTTGATAAAACAAAGTGTACCTATATGTAACAATCATAAATTAAGGGTCACATGCATAATGCAGTTTGCTTGCATACACAGCTATTCTGTAAATAGTATTCAGTTCGAGATAATACCAGTAAGACAGGAGAGCATAACGGCGCCTAACTGCTGATCGTATTAATGTTGTTATGCGGTCCCCAAATAACCAGGGTTCACGCCGCTTTGTTTCAATGTGTGCATGATTTCTCATAAATGGTTGAAAAGCCGCAGCCTGAAACAAATTATAAAGGGACAATCGTATTTCAGTGCGCCGATGATCGATAACTGCGTAACTAAATAATGTTAATAACATTAACATTATTAATAAAACTTTCATTCATACCTGATACCAGCGAAGCATTAGCTCTGCGTCGGGATTTTGAAAGAAGCCACCAATATCTAAATCGTAAAAAAGCAATTTGTACAGCAACTACAAATTAGTGTATGAGTATGGTGAGTTGATTTTTTAACGTCATTCGGGATTTTAATGAAACAAAATTCTAACCTGCGCCACAATGAGTAATTCCTGCCACACTTAAAGACAAACACATAGGAATCGATGCCTTCAGGTGGCCCCAGCTCGCTGTATTATCTCCAGTCCAAACTGCTGCATAGCGTTGTGTTCCAACAAAGTGGGCTCTTGTCAAGATGAATGGACGTAGCTGGCCTTCTGATCGTCGAATGTGTCCTTCGTACGTTGCTACTGTCTGAAATATAATTGTGATTATTAATTAAAATGAAATTAGTATAGCCAAGTAAAAAAGGCTCAGCGAAAGATGTTAGGTTTGGGTAAATGTATAATTATGTATGATTAGAAGTCACCTGCATTAATCCATATAAATTATGCGTGTCTCTGTGTTCCCAATTCCCAAAGTGCTTCATATCTTTAGGCATAGTAACTTCCGGCCCATTAAACACGGATGGTTCATTCATATCATTCCATGTGTATAGATCCAGCGTCGATCCCTCATAGTTTGATAATTCAAACCTGGATGCCCAATATTCTCGAACTTTCGGATCAAAAAAGTCCAAATACGATGAAGATCCTGGCCAACACCAACCTGAAAAGTTGTTAAATCGAATGAATTATAAATACTAAAGTGTAAGATTTAGACTAGCAATAATACCTTCATATACTTTTCCGTCCTTGTCCTTGACATAAAGGTCTTGCTTCAGTGCATCCTCGTGAAGGAAATAGCCAGAATCTCGTTTTATATGTGGGTCAATGATGGTGACCATTTTTCTGCCTTTAGCGCTAATATTTTGGATCATTTCAATCGAATGTGGGAACTTGTGGCCATCCCAGGTAAAGTATCTAAAATTGTATTCAGTGCAATGTGGTTGTATGAGTTTTGCACCACAATCCAAGTCAGTAATGTAATTTATGCCTACTTTTTTCCGTCCGTATGTTCAATGTCAAGCCAAATTGAATCGTATGGAATGTCATGTTTGTCAAATCCATCATCAACGCTGCGAACATCTTCTTCATCATTGTAGTTCCATCGGCACTGGTGAGACGCAATGGCCCACGTCTAGAAATTAAATTTGATAAGTACAGCTTTTTAAAATTTAACTAAAGAAGTCAAGGTAAGCGACTGAGGCCGTCATGTTGTAGATCTTAATACCTGTGGCAGAGGGGTGTTTCCAGAGACTTTTCCGTACTGCCTAAACACATCTCCCGGTTTTGGTCCCAAAAATACAGTTACGTCAATAATGCCACTTTCACTCATCCACCTGGTTTTCCCACTGACATCCTCCTTTCCGCCTAGAGAAAAAATCCCTTGGAATCACAATACACCAAATTGGCGCACATGCATCAGTAAGAGTACATTCAGTGACTAAAGTTGAAAGAAGGGCAACACAACAAAGCATCACAAATTCACCAACAGTACCAACACCAAGAAATCAGAGAAATCAAAGGCGCGTCTGATTAAACGAACAAAAATATTTCATTTAAAACTATTCATGTTAACGTATAACAAATATTCAAGCCAAAACATCCTATAAAATATCAGTGTGATTTAGTAAAACTAATGTGGAAAAGTGTGTACCTCCTACAAGGTTGACAAATGAGTCTACAATGCCATTGCTTCCAACAGAGACGTCAACCCAGGTTTCAGCGCCGTTCAGCCAAAGCAGACCCACAGTTCGCGAAGGACTGCAACAGAAATAAAGTTAAGAATTAATGTTTGAAGTTGAGCCTGAAACAATTTATTCTTCAACAACTTCCTAATCCAATTAATATATTACCTATTTGCATTACCTACAACATTACATTACCTGTGTGCAACAACATATGGTACAGAGCCATACAGCGCCATTTTACTATCCAACTCGTACTCGAAAACGTCCAAATTGTAAAGACGATAGGGTTCTCCGCTCCTAAATTAAAAATGCAGTAAGTGTGCATTCTGTTTATGCATCTCAAAGTCTAGTTCGACTTCTAAAAAATACCTTGTGTCTTTCAGAGCAAAAGCATCTGCATGTTCCGGTAGCCCATAAATGTACTGCGTCTGAGGGAAATCAATGTCTAATCCAATGGACTCTGGTCCTAGTGGTTTTGAATCTGTATTTCCACTGAATGATTCTTCCCACATTTTTTCTTCGGGTTCGGGCTCTTCGTGCTCTTCTCCTTCGTTTTCAACATCCTCCTTGGGTTGCTCATCGTCACTAATCAGTGATTAGGATAGCAAGTAAAAATTAGAACGCGAGAGCATCAGACACTTCGTGTTAAATTGTTAAAGACTAAGCAAACTTACACAGAGGGCTTCTTTCTGATATGCTCAAACTTTAGTGTTTGTCTTCCGTTGATAACTACTGTTTTTTCACCATCCGAAAATCCTTCTACGTGAAATGGGCTTGCAAATATTTTAAATTCATTTATTCCAGACTTTAATGCCCAATAATCCTGGTTCTTCTCGACTGTGAACCTGCGAATCGGTTGCAAACAAAATCGATTAAGCAAGCATATAATACTATAAGTTGAAGTTCAAGCCAAGTATCCAACAGTCAGCTCAATTGTTCAATAAACTCAGCAATTAAGTGTTAACAATGATTGTGAAAAAACACTAACTTTCCGTAAGCCAGCTCAGGCAGTAAAGCATGTTCAACTTCATAGCGGGGGTGAAGGGGCTTAGCTTCGTTGAGCTTCATTCGGAAAGCCGAATCCTCCAGAACAAATACTTCCAATTTAAATGGGATTCCATTCTTTTTATTCAGAACTGAAAAGTGCACGCCAGTGTCCGTGACAATTCCAGATTTCAAATCAACTTCATAATTTGATGAACCCTCCGCCGCGGCTCTCTGTCGCCTATCAATGAACCAGAAAATCAATACTATTTTACATCCTACAATTAATTAGTGCTAATCAACATTAAAGCCTTTAAATTTTAAATGACTTACTTGCAGAATCCACTTTGCTCACACGATTTAAATTTGCTCCTGTCAACAGTTTCCATTTTCCAGACAAACTGGAACAAGAAGAATAGTAGTATGCTCTTTCTCATCATATCTGCGTATAATTTTGCTAATCACTTATTTTGGGAAACCTAGTTTAGTGCCAGATTTTACTCTGACCTACAGCACAACACAATTTGCCAATTCAGTAGCAGCAAACTATCTAAAAATGAACAATAAGGTGTTTAGAAAGTTAGTTACAAATCCAATCAATTGCCACCAATTGCTATCTAATCAGAACAACCCAACCCAAGCCCAACACAAAATTCAAAACACTTCAAACTCCGCCAAAGTCCGTTTCTATTTACTACAAAATTGTCAAAAATCGGAGTGCTGTGTTTCACGCCGTAAATTGCAATAGAAAAGACGGATCAATTAAATTTGAGTTCTATGCCACGAGACACGTAGATATTGGATACCCCGGATGCCGGTCTACGCTCAAATCCAAACCTCGGATTTCAATTGCTCGCTGTGCCAAGCGGGGATGGGTCACTCAAATAAAACTTCCTCTCAACCATTTCGAGTTTGGAATTTTAAATATATAGATTTTAGTTTAAGTCAGTTAAATAAAACCATGTATTATTATTCACCACTTTCATTTTTTAGCCCAGTCCCACCAACTACCGAGCCCCCCAAGATCTGAGGGCTTTCTAAATGTTAAAGCTTCCGAGGGCAATCCTTCTGGACTGATTTGATTTTGATTGCACATGCACATCATATTTCAAAGCAATTATTACTAACAATGGGAACAACCATAATTTAACTCCCGGCTTTATAATCATAACAGCTGGCCTCCTCTAAAATAGAGCCCATTTTGGATGTACACGATTGCAAAACTCATGGTTCACTTGCCATATTAACAAACATTAAGGATAATGAATAAGGTCCAGAACAGAATACCAATTTTCCCATTTATAAAACTCACTGATTCAGCTATTTATGTATTTTTGGCACATATAGTACACGGCTGCAAAGAATAAATTGAAGGTTTTGCAGGAAAATTCGCCTGGGACGGCTTACAGTATTGTAACATATTAAAAATTAAATCAAATTAAATATTTAAATTCGCACTGGTTGAATCGTTAATCTCAAAATCCAATTCGCCAATTCTAGTTGATGCGACAGTAATTGCGATTGAAATTAGAACCCTTGCTACCACTGTCCCTGAACTTTGTTAGTAAATAATTTAATTCTGAGGGGTTATGAATACTCGTTTGAGTGCCCTATTTGCTTCGTAGATTGTTATTTTCAGTTGCAAAAAAAAACTGGGCTTGTCTCTCTGGCATAACGTTGGGGCGTGGCCTGGCCTCCAATTACCCATTTTAACTCAGGACCATTTGCCCAATTACCCATTTGCATTAAAATACTCACAACTCCGCAGTTTTCCTTGCATTAATGTTTCATGCTAATAATATTGTTCTAGCACTTAGGTCCAGAGGAGTTACTGCTGCTGATGAGTGAACTTACTTGCTTGATTTGCTCAAAAAGTCAAAACCAACAGAAATTGTTAGTGGCTCATGGTATGGGATATTGACTGCTAACCGTGCGTGTGTCTACATTGCGTAAATATCTTGGAGAACGCGAACGCGATGTCAAAAAGTAAATTAAATATGTATATGCACTTCAAGAGAGCAAATGAGAATTCTGTAAAAGTGTAAATCCACACTAACTTCGTAATATTTGGTCACAAGCTAAGAGTGGCTTAGGGAAATGAATAAGACAACTGGACACCAAGTAAACTTTTCTGAGCATAGAATGCTTTGCTTAAATTTTGGAATGTAAGTGGACAATAGTGTAAGCTTGTGAGCCGGTAAAGTTAGCCTGACAAGTACCTTTAGCAGACTTAAAGGCAAACTTATACATTACATTCGTGGATAATGTAGTACAATCGCTCGACAGGAAATGACCAAAAGAGACAAGGGCGCAAACAAACCAATAAGACATCTTTTTCCTGTTTTCTCCGGATGCATATTTGTTGAAGTTCAAGGGAAACTTTTGCTCAAATTGCAAAATGAAATAAAATCCAATAAAACTGAGGTCGGAAAATGAAAAGGAGAGTAATGTTGCATTGAATTTGCTCAAACAGTAGTGCAGTGCCAAGTAAAAACCAAGGAAGAATCTAAAATGGGACCCTTTGAAATACAAATACCCGAATATTCTGCGATTGAACGGATCCGAAAAAGAACCATGGAATCTAATTCTGTCTTTCACCTTACCTTTTCTTTTACCACGTGAAGCATTCGGGATTCGAGACAAATACGAACATTATTTCTGAGAGTCCCTTCAGACTGAAGGTTAATTACCAAGCTTGCAATAAATTACATTAAAAAGTTTTGATTTTAAATTATTTATCGCAACAAATTAATTACAATGAGCCAAAATCCTGAGCAAAAATCTGAGAAAAGTTTACAAAAGGAGAACAAAAGCCTAAGGGTACATATTCATTCGTGTGAAGCACTGATTTTGGCACAACGAGAAATTTGACCTTGTAAATATTTTGCGTATATAACTTTATAGGCCGAGGCACGCCGCATTGAGCAGAAAATAAAAACTATTGAAGCGGATTTGAGTAAATCAAATTCCGTGAAAGATCGTTTGGAAGAATTATGTCGTGAATTGCAAAAACAAAATAAGTTTACTAAGGTAAGTGCGCTAACAAATTATATGGAAAAAATTCAATGCAAACTACAATTAATTAATTAATTAAAGTGGACCATTCTTTATTATAGGCTGAGAGTTCAGCAAAATTACAAGAAGCAAGTGAAAAAGGCCAAGAATTGTTTCAAGAAGTTCATCAGAATATGGGCTTCATGCAAAATATCAATGATAATCTCACTTCAATTACAAATGACAGTTTAGAGGTAAATTAACAAAGGTTACCGACATTTTTATTCCGCAAATGGGAATATGACAGTAAATATTGGCGCGTTTGACCTAACGAAGATTAGGGACAGTTATACACAGTTGACTCCTTCAAACATAATTGCAATGACATGGAACTGAAGAGAGATTATTTAAAAATTCTGCATGGACATTTCCAGATTCAAAAGGAAAACGAGGAGCTTTCACAGAAGATCGCAATACTGCGGCGACATTATGATGAGAGAGAAAATGTGAGCATTTATTTTTGAGGGTGCACAATTAGAAATAACTAGTTTTATAAATGTTATAGATTCTACAAAGTGCCTTAAAAGAGACAAATGATGCCCTTACGGAAACCCAAACTGAGATTACAGAACTTAACATTAAAAGTGTTGAAGACAAACAGAAATTGTACCAAGAGATGCAGCAATTGGCGAGTGCTTTAGTAAAAAGTGGCGAGGAAATGAAAGAAGCCAAACAAATTGAAGCACAACTGAGAGAATTACTTCAGAGCTATGAGAAAAAATTTGAAGGCCTGCAAACTGCTTTGACAGAGACAAATGCGGCTTACGAAACGTTTAGATCTGAAATGGGGAAGGTAAAACACATTGTAGATAATGTTTAATATATTAACAAAACACAGTCTCACTTGTATAATTTTTTCAGGTCAATCTAAGGACAAAAGAACTCGACCAAGAAAGTAGTAAATGGCAGAAACGTTGGGAGGAATCCACTGCCTCCCTTCAGAAAATTGAACAAAACAATGCAAAACTGGAAGGAGAATTGTTAAAGGCACGAGAGAGTTTGACAAAAATGACGGAACTATGTCGAACTTTACAGGTCGAAAGGAAAAATATGCTGAATGAAATTGAGGGATCAGGAAAGGAAGGGAAAGAGAACAAGAACGACAAACCTAAACCTACCGCAAAACCAGTTTCGAAGAAATAATTTCAAATCTTCGATTTTTGACTCCACCCATAATTAAATTCTTTTCATATTTCCATATCTAGTCAATTTTCAATTCGGCAATTTACTGATTTTAATTATCACCAAGCTATGCCTATTTTCCAAATTCATCAAGTTAGAAATATGTTAGTCGCAATCTAACAAAAAGATTTCCGATGCAACATCGCATCATCAGGTGGAACTGGAGTTGTTGGCTAAATTGTGTATATCCTGCCTAGTAGCAAGTGCAATTTTGTGAAACTTCCAGAAATTGTAATAAAACCTTCCTGGAAAAAACATTGTGTATTTATTCAAGTAAGATATCGTCTGAAATTTAGAAAACTCAAGAATATGAACCGCACTTTGTTAGCAAGCAGAGTTGTTTGACCCGGATAAAACTTCTAAACGGTGTCATAAGTTAATTAATTACATTTTAACTGATTGGGACTGAACTCCAAAAGAGGCGAATCAGTGCTGGTGATGCGGCGTTGTATTCCTAAAATGAATGCTTTACAAGCTGGTGGAAATGCAATAAAACATACTTTTACCACTATTAGTAAATCGGAAATCCAATACAGTATTGGCTATGGTTGCATTGTACAATATTTGCAATTCATGCACTTAACACTTTAGGGGATAAGGGAAAAGATTGCAATAAAAGCATGTAGTCCAAATTGAAACGCAAGTCAAGTCTTGTACTGTACGTGGTCGGAACCAGGCAAAATTGATTGAATTAAACCTCAGTAAATGTTTTGCCTAAAATGAGTAAGATGTGAGCATGTGGGTTAACCGTGCACCGCACCTAACAATTAGTGAGGATTTCGTGGTGAAATTAAAACACTTATTTAATATCGGATTAAAAGGACAATATAATGTTTCAAAAGTAGTTCACTGCATGCTAAAAAAATTACTAATATTATTTAGACAACCTGATTTTAACTTGTGTCTGATATTTTTAGAGGAAGCAAACCACGATAACATAATAACCTCTTGCAATGAATCACGGTCAATATCTCACGCGGTCGAATTGTGTTCTTATCACCGGAATTAAGAATCCTAGACAAGACTTACTGGGGAATGCGTCCATTGTCAACTTGACTGATAAGGAGATACAAATGATTCAGACTAGACAAAAAATCCACAGGATACACGAGCTCCCATCACCAGAATGTAACACGGAAGAGTGCTATTCCAGTACATTTCCTCTGCTAAGTCCTGACCCGGCTTTCTATTCTTTAGACTTGTGCGTGAAACCATTTCGGCTCTGTGTGAACTCCGATTTTATTCATGCTATCAGTCTAGCTCCGACTTGGTCCGAGAAACGGGTTCTGAGCTCTAAAATCTAAGCCACACCTCTTCCAATGATATTAGACCGGAACAGGTTGGATTTGAATTACAATTGATTTGTTGGTCGGACAAAAGGGTTTCGAGAAGAACGGCATTCAATTAAAAATTTATACAACTTTGCGGTTGTTCGGCTGGCTGTTAAGTTACCCACCTGAGAACTTAGAATGAGTGTGAATACAATTTTACTGGATTTCTCCATCGATCCACTTCTCTTGGAAGGGAGTGGTAAGAAACATTTATTTTCAAACATCCAAATTGAACAACCTAATAGGGCTACGTCATTCATTCTGTTAAATTTGGCAAACAAAATGATAAATTTAGCAATTTGTTATTGGTATTTTCCAAATTTCACCCGGACATGCTTCAAATTATTATGCGACAAATCCCCGGCTAGTAATTGCGAAATATACAGTATTAAGAAACTTTCCAATTTTAGTTTAGTTGATCAGGTACGGTTTTAGTCTGGATGACTGACTCGCTCTCTAATAAGGAGGTCATGAAAAAAAGTGGCTATTTGTTTCTCAAATTGTTAATATACTTATCCACCAGTCGTTTATTACTAAATGTATAATAATATATTAAAAGTGCGGTAGTTTACTAAAGAGAGCATATTCCTCGGATTTGAAATGTCTTAATCATTGACAATGTAAATTTACAGCTGCTGTTGAGGTTGAAAGCGGAATTGTAAATTCCCTTGAAAATCATTTCGGAAAAGATTCTTTGACAAATGTGCTGAGTCGAGCTGAAATATCAGCAGAAAAGAATTCTGGAATATTGTCCGTCTATGTTGGACCCAGAGGAAGTACAGTCGCAATCCGAATTTATTCCCAAGTTGGACTTGTAACCATTAATGTGGACTACTACAAGAGAGCGGGTGATACTCTTTTGCTCAACTACGAGGTACGTGCAATTCAAACTGTACATTTGCAATATTTTATTCATCACGGCATGGCATGCGGGGGGGAGGAATTATACTATACAATATGCAGTACAAGCGGAAAAACAACGTACGTGCGTGCGGAGAAGAACAGTCTACAAGTTATGGGGCTTCAAAATAAATTAAGAATATTATGAATTAGAAAGTCTCAATTGCATGCATGACTCGTTCATACTGCGCGCCACGCTATACGTACAAATTCAATCATTAAATCAATTAATTACAGGAATGCAAGGAACTGGAGAAAGTATGGTCAGCTCAAGCTCAAATGATTAAACCTGTGAAAACATTGCCGCCTATCCGCCGCGGCCTGTCTCTGGATGTTTATTTCTTGAGCTCAGGTTACAAGCCACTGAAAGCATAATTGAAGCGAAATAAAGGTTGAAAGGAAAATGAATCTTATTTTGTCGGCGTAGATGAAAGAATTCTGGAGTATGATATTGACAAAGTTGTATTTGACGAAAGATCAGCATTTCAACACATCCAAATTCTACACTCCATTAATTTTGGCAACTTACTTGTTTTGGACGACTATCAGAGTAAACACCAGAGATAAGCCACCCGCAATGTATTAACTGAACTAATATTTTATTTTTGTACAGATTTGGCTGAATCAGATCTCGTTTACACTGAGTCGATCATGCGACGTGGCATTGAGAATTACGCTGACAAAGATGTTTTAATTCTTGGAGGCGGTGACGGTGCCCTTCTACATGAACTTCTTAAGGAAAATCCAAAAATGGTTGTTATGATTGAGGTACATCGTTTTTTCATCCGCTCATAACAAGAACACCCACTGCGATTATTTTACAAACACACTGTTTTGAGACATTTTTGCTTAGAAGGTTAAAAATGACTTGTGGGTTGCAACTCGGATGGGCAAAATAATTAGTTGGTTTAGTTTTTATAATTTTAACGTCTGATCCGCGTTTGCGTTGCGGGCACATTACATTACATGCGTAAACAAAGGACTCACTCGCATTTAGATTGACGACATGGTAATGCAAGCTTGCAAGGAGCATCTCAGGCTCGCATGCGGTGATACCCTGGACAATTACAAAGGAACCAACTACGAGGTAGTTGAATGAATATATTTCTTCTTAAATCTTTGCAAATGTGATCTGTAGATGTACAAATCTTTAATAAATGAACATACAGATTATTGTCGGGGATTGTGTGGATTATCTTAGCAAATGCGATGTCGAAGGCAAAAAGTTTGATTACGTCTTCGGAGATCTGACAGACATCCCAATATCCTTGACACCACAGGTTTTAAAAATTTGATTGAGTTCTTTACTGAGTAAAATGTGACTAGATGTAAAATACTTTCTAAATTTTAGGGAGAATTATGGGACTTCATAAAGAATATTTTGAAACTCTCTTTCAAAATTCTGAAAGACGACGGAAAGTACATGACTCACGGGAATGGTGTTTCCTCTCAAAGTGCACTCAAAATGTATGAAGGGGTCATCGAAAAGTTGGAGCCTCCAGTCACTTTTAATAGAACAGAGGCATTTGTTCCATCATTTATGGAGAATTGGGTGTTTTATCAAATTCAAAAAAAAATGATAACATTTTCTTGAACTTATTACTCAAAAGTAGGGAAGTTTAGCTCGATGAATTCTCCAGGTGAGCATTTCACCGTCGTCGCACATCTGCTAAGATGTAACAATATAGAACAAAATTAAGAATACTGGTATTAAGGCGGCTAAGAATGTGAGTTAGGATTAGAATTGATAACGGCTGGATTTTCTTTCAACTCTAGCCAGTAATCCACCAAAAGTCTCCATAACCGGATTTAAGTTTCTGACATTGATTTCAAGAATGACATGTATGTGATAGCACTACGCACACTATTTAGAATTGGCTAAAAGCCGTTTTGCTAGCCAAGGAAATTATTATTTTATATGCCTCCGCTTAAATATTTAATTCCGGCCTAACGCCAATGGCCTAGCAATAAGGATTATACTCAAACCTTTATGCAATAAATTCCAGTCCAAACACATAAAAGTAAAACTAAAAATCACTTATTTTTACTTGGTTTCCAATGTTCCAATTATAAGGCAAATTTCTCATATACAATGACCGCATTGAAAAATACAAATTTATTTCCAAGTACTTACCAGAATCACAACTTTCGATTTTAATGCTAGCATGTAAGGAAAGCACATTGAATCATATTTATTTATGAGGCTTCGCACGTGTATTTTAGAAAGTCTTCATAGGCATGTTGTGGTATAACAGCTAGCGGACTGATCTGACAAAACACACGATTTATTAAATTTAGTTAGTAAGTATAGTTGAATTAGTAAGCATTGGTTCCCCCAAAATTATGACACACGACTTTCTATGCAAAAACACGTATACCAGACTATTCAAATACATTAGAGCATTTAGAAATTATAATTTCACGAATTTTAGTCATAAACGCTAGCGGAGGTACGTCATGTTCGCCAACAATGACTAAGCAAAGACAAAAACTCATTAATGCCAAGGCTTTAAAAGGGCTGACATTTTTGATCGTAATACTCATTCCGCCTGTTGCGTATCCAGCAATCAACATGGTTTCCTCTTCATTCTTTGTGCAATTCATCAGTGTGGCATTTTTGGGTGTGATTGCATTCACATTCATATCAGAATGTCAAGGCCAACTAGGAGTCTTGACCCCACAAGTTGAGACCAAAGAAATGAGCCTGAACCAGTCTCAACAAGGAGCCAATTCCAAGACCAAGAGTTTCTCGTCTTCATACAAACATCCAAGTGGCAAAACTTCCAGTGTTACATTTGCCAAGTCAGATGCCAAAGCATTGGCGAAAAGTACTAGTTTCACTTCTTCCATTAGTGAACCTATCATTGAAGCCATGGAGAAAGGAGAGAAAGCGTTTTCGGATATGGGGGTATCTGCCGGAGCCGGAGAGGACAAGCCTCATAAGGCCTCGAAGGCATCAGCAACGGCAGCCACAACGGAAGAGCCCGAAGAAGATGATGAGGAATAAACACAAAATGTTTCACTTTTCTATGTAAGACGCCATTTATCCCAACATTTATGACAAAAGAAACAATAATTGGGGGTTTCAATCACAGGTGATCCGTTGCAAAGTTAAGGAAATTGGCTCCGTGGCGGACTCTTTAAAATCTTATACCAGCTAGCAAATGTATTATTCTTTTCTTAGTGTTCTTCTTAGTGTGCTGGAAATAAATTTCTAAATAAAATTTTCATCTTTCTGCAGCTTATTGGACGTAGTATTGATTTTTCATTTTTATTTTTAAAGTGACACAATGTTCCGATGTTCATTAGGAATCATTTGGTTAGAGCTAATACATTTTCAGTCCGCAGATTAATAACATGCGGTATAACATAACTAAAAGTAGACTAACTGAGAAATACTATGCTAAGCTTTTTGTGACAAGTTTCTCAAGTTTGACAAATACACTTGTTGTGGATTTCGCACCAAATACGATTGATTGAACTTGACAAAATAACCCGAAAATAACTTGGTAAGCAAAATTTTATGGAATAAATGACCTTAATAACGCTGTAACCTTTCCATCACCAAGGAATGCATCTCCTCCATTCTCTTTATCACGTCTTCAGCCAATTCATCAAGGCTAGTGTACCGCACTTTATCGAATGAAAAAATTGCCTGAAGAAACTCCAGAAATTTGTCCTGAAAATGTAAAAAAATAATGTTTTCAAAATGAGTAAAGTGAAAGTTGAATTACTAATACTAACCTTAAAGAAGATACACAAATCCTGCAACTCCGCTGGTGGGCCAAGAAACCCCCTAAAATCAAATATCAATCAAAGTTGGTACATTTCTCATTTTTAAAGTAGCTTACCAAGCGAGGGTTGGCATAATGTGCTCTGATAAATCATAAAAATGAGCAACAAATCCGTCTGGGTAGCGAAGCCAGCGACGTTTTGTTTTTAGCACCGACCATACAGCTGTGCTCAAAGCCGTTTCCTAAAACCATAATTTCAAATTACAACCAAATGATATGCACAATGCACGCACAGCGGTTGCAGCTCAAATCATACCTTAAACGAATTGGAAAGCCAACGATTCTGAGTAACAGCCAGCACCGACGCTGGCGGAGCCTCCAAGTCCTCGAATGCGTCAAGAAAAATAAAATCAAGCACAATGTCATAAAATGTGAGAGCTCGAAGCCCACGGTCTTTCAGCTCACCTGAGAATCCAGATAAAATTGTTATCAATTAGGCTAGCAGAGTATGGTTTAAAAAATGTAATGCTCTTACTTTCTGTCAAGGCCCAGTTTCCGGGCTCTTGTGCCCAGTGCACAAATGAATCAAAAGACTCTTCAAAATCCTTCGGATCCTGCAAATTACGTACATGCAGAATTGTTATTTATCTCTTAAAATCTCTTCTAAATGGAACAAACATTTCGATTTCAGAAAGCTCTGTTTAAACGAGTGTTAATTGTCAACTGAATTATAAATGAAAAATGATGCCTCTCAGATGGTGGGATGGTGAGATGATGGGACCCGGAGATGTATTTAAATTATAAAATCTAACCTTATCAGCCTTAACTAAAATCTCCATGAGTACTTCCTTCCCGTTTTTGGCAATCCAATTTCTTTTGTCATGGTCCGCCACGATTCTGCTAAATGCTCCCCGAAGACAATGCAACTTTGCCAAATACTCTTGGTCTCCTTGCTTACAATTGACCATTTCAGTCTTGAGAGATCGGTACGGCACTGTTCCAGCTTGGACTAGCCGCACAGCAGCTTCGTAAAGTGGATAAATTCCAACCTCATAATTGTCATCATCATTACCAATTGACAGCAAACTGAGCGTTATTTCTTCGTCTTCTGACAGAAAATCTTCAGCAGATAAGAAGGATTCAACGGAAGAAGCACTTCTCAGTCGATGCATTGCTCGGTCACTTCCTTCGTAGAGCACCGAGTTCTAATTTAAAGAGAAATCCACAAAATCAGAAGTTGAAATAAAACGAATTCGATCACATGTCCCAAAGAATCTTACCTCGTGCAAGAAAAGGTCCTCTGTTAATTGCCGAAGCTGATAAGAGGTATCTAATATTTTTTCCAGGTGTGCTATTGTTTTGTCAGGGTTGTTTTGTTCGTCCTCAGGAAGTGAGTCCGTTGATGAGCGAAGGAGTGCCAATGAGTTTTCCCATAAGTGAATTGACTTTTGCAAGGATTCTACTCCTATAAATTTGGAACAGGCAAACAGTTTGAATTTTAAAATACAATCCCCAGTACCATGCCAAAGTTTAGCATCTGGATCAGGCGCATGATTGACTAACCGAGTATTCCCAGTTGAGTACAGTTCAGTGCCGAATTTTGAATGCAATTATCAATAACCGAGTTTGACACAAGAGTTGTGTCGGTCTGCCTGGAAGATGCTACAGAAGCATGACCACCACCAGAGCTTTGTCCATACCGTTCATTCTTCGTATATGAACTTCCAGATTCAAATGCAGTTTGATCAGCATTTCCACCGATTAAATCCTTTCGTTTTCGATCACCAAAATTTCTTTTCCCAGATGTGTCTCTTCTCGGTCTTCGCATAAAATGAGCAAGAATTCCGACTAGTGCTATCCCAATGGACACCGACCCAATCACAATCTAACAAAGAGTAAATTGAGCTTAACAAAATTTGTTTATTTAATCTATTTAATATGTTCTGTGAATTGCAACATCCGCATTCCAACACGAACGGCGGTTTCACATTGTCTTACTTTGACGTATTTGTTTTAATGACCTACCTTTTGGTTTCTAGAAGTTGAGTTACTTTCCAAACACACGGGTCAATGTCTTTGAAACTTCTCCGCTGGCGTCCATGGCACAGGAGTTGATAATTAACTTAACTGCGACTGAATGAGGTTATCGTGCATGATCAAATCATATCGGCCAAAGTAGCTCACCCGAACCCCCAGCAAAGCAATGTATCGGGTATATCCAAAATTGCCGCGCTGCTCAGCCCACTTTCCACAAGAAAGCTGACTTTCACAGAACCAAATAACCCACAATTTTGTACTACGCTATACTTCCGCCTCGACGAGACAGTTTTGAATTATTAATGAACATTTATCATGCCGGTGGTGGGTCGCGGCCCCACTTTACTCCTTAAATTAATAACACCTCAGCATTGGTTACCTGTCCAGGCTTAAAAGCCAATTCAAGTAATAATTTCCGCAATTGATTGCAACTTGCAAATGGATAATTTTTTGTATTTGGGCCGGGCAAACTTAATTATTATGTTGTATTTTAAACAAAAATTTATTTTCTACTCAGGGCTGGAGTGATGCATTCAATAGTAACTGCAGTCATAAACACATTATTCAACATCAAAGCAACAACTCGGAGACAGTACAACTAACAAAAGGTGTTTAAGTTAACCTTGGGACTTCTTTGCTGCCACCTTTTCTTCAGATTCCTCGCTTTCCTCCTCTGCACTGGCTTCCTCAGTAGTAGCTTTCGGCTGTACTGCAGGCCTCTTGTCAAGTTTTAATATATATGGTTTAGAATTAAGGGTGAACTTCTCAAACGAGTAAGCTGTTTGCAAAACGCAGCTAAGAATGAAGGTATCAGCTGTTCTTTGCGGAAGTCGGTGGGCAAGAGTGTCTGACAAGATTGATTCAAAATTCCTTTCCATGCCATCAGTGTCCATGTCCAACTGAAACGGAGAACGTGAATTTAGTAACCATAATTCGTATACAATTTTCATTATGTACTGAGCAAATTGATTGATTATGCTACTAAACTGTTCCAATCGGCGCTTCAACCCAACCGTATCCTGGTTCATGTGGACTTGTGAGGGCATGAACTTTCATACCGGCCTTGAATTGTCTGACCATTCCAGGAATGTCCACGTCAAGAGTTTTAGACCTCACATTAGGAAATTTTTTCTTCATCAAACCTCGCACAGCAGTTAACTCAGTAATCATCAATGGATGACAAAGGATGTACTCAAACTCACTAGGATTGACTATCCCTGTCTGCAGAAAGAAAATGGTCTAAATTGGTGCACCAACCATGTCAAACCAAATTATGCTTCTACTATTTACCTGGATAGATTTAATTAGCTCTGAACCTCCTGCCGAATCTGCTCCTGCTTCAATAGCTTCTTCAATTTCTGTTGGGTCATTCGGACATATAGCCAGTACGGTTGGAACAACCATGCCCGGTAAAAGGAAAGGCATTTTCATTTCTACTACACTCCTCCACCCGTCAACTGATCTATTAATATTCAAATAAATTCAATAAATTATTTACCCGATTTAAAAAAATGATATTTGTGTTGTGGTGACCCAACTTAGGGGCATGGGGGACTTACTTGGTGACTCTGCCAGGGACTAGAAAATTCATATGAATGCGAAGAAGTAATGGGCAATTTGGCCTATTGTACATTGTCGGGTGATGAAGTTCACGGTGGTTTTGAACTGCATCAGCAAATGCCCACTCGTACGTATCATACTTCTTGAAAAAGAAAACATCGTCAATCGGCTGACCTAAGTTCTGACTTTCTTTGGGTCGCTGTTTCACGTACACGGTTCTAAATTTAATTTAAAATATAAAATCAATTCGTATGAACATAATGTAAACTCTCGTTTAGTTCAGAATATTTATGAACTTACTGAGCCTCCTTCTTTAACTTCTGTCGTTGAAGAAATGTTAACTTTGGTGCCACAATTTGTTCCTTCTTCCGCTTTTTCTTCAATCTTTCCCTCTTCTCTCGAGTTCCCTTCCGTGCAGGATAATTACGGCATTGAATTTGCAGTCCAGTCAGGCTGATCCCTTGGTTTAGTAACCCGCTGTGTTCCTTGGAATTAAATATGCTCGTTGTCGTCGGGGATTTTCTATTCTGAGGGGTCAAAGTAGTTGAAAAGAACTGACCCCGAGCGAGACCCGGCAATGTCCCAGTTAGTGCAGAAACTTGGCAAGCATTTGCAAACAATGCTCTCCGAATCAGGGAGTTCGCAAACATTGTTATTTAGAGCTAAGGCACTAGGGGTTTTAACAGTACTTGAAGCCGAATTTCATCAAAAAGATGCACAAATTTCCGAACTTCGTGCACAAGTTATGGATACAAGAAATTTGTCTTTGCCGGTAATGTTTACCAGTGCGGTGCCTGCCAAGTGCCATAGTAGTGCATTGTAGACACGGTGGTGTCCTGTTACAGAATATTTGCCAAATGGATGTAACAACGTAAAGTTGCAACATGCACTTTAAATTAATCAAGCAAAGATTCTCGCGAATTGAAATTAGATATGCTGGCAAGTAAACTAAGCCCCAAGTACAGCCAAAAACATTTTAAAACGCAATTGCCACAGCGGATGCTATATATTAGTCTCCTTTACAGAATTGCACAAGGAAGGGTAGCACAATAAATTGACGATTCATTATATAAGTCTTCATAGTGTTGTAGTTCATTGTTCATCTATCATTAAAAAAACTAAAATTGTCGGTAACATGTCTCAAAAAAATGAATGGGAAATGTAAACAAATCTGGTGCGTGCAGGTGGAGGAACATAGAAAAGAATGTACGCAGGCCGGATTCAAATTCAAAATGTTGCATCCTTTGCAAGAAGGGAGAAAAAAGAAAGGGGCGGGAAGGCGGACAACGGTCGGTCAAAGCACCGGGGAAAAGTACCCAGTTCGCCTGTAGTCCCCACCATGAGTTTGCCCTTGACCCTCGCAACCATGAGTGAAGGGAATTTCTTTTCATTTTCTGGAGGATCATCCAGTCTATTCCCCCCAGCCACAATGGGGTCAAATTCAAATCGGCCGGCTATGACCGAGATATCAAATCTCCTCAAGAATACTTTGATCAAGAATCCAAGTGTTGTTAAAGCAGCTCCGAAGACCGCACAAGAGGATCAAGAAAATGTTGGGGTTGCACCCAAAATTGGAAAACCGGGACTTCCGGTTGCTTCATTGAAGAAGGAACAAGGGTTACAAGTACAACAACAGGTACAAATACAACAGTCAGATAAATCCATTGCTTTGTGTGCTCAAAAACGAAAAGCTCCTGCAGCCGAATGTCTTCCTCCCTCCATTGCCCGACTGTTTGAACCCAAGAACCCTGTAATAAAATTATACCCGGACAGAAAATTAAAGGATTCAACGATCCCTAAGAACCCTGCAATCAAATTTTACCCGGACAGAAAACTAAAGGATTCAACGATCCCTAAGAACCCTGTAGTCAAATTTTACCCGGACAGAAAATTAAAGGATTCAACGATCCCTGCTAATGTGCTAAGTGAGAGGAAAACCCCACTTTTTGATTTCCCTGACTACACTTCCGAGATTATAAAATATTGGTTGTCCTATGAGAAACGGTCTTGTCCGAGGCGGAGCTATATGGCCAAACAACCGGAAATTTCCCACAGAATGAGGTCAATCCTTATTGACTGGATGGTGGAAGTTGGAATGGAATATAATATGCACTCAGAAACTATATTTTTAGCTGTGAGTTGCGTTGATCGCTTCTTGAGTAAAATGAGTGTAGCTAAAAACAAACTTCAGCTCATCGGAACCTCAGCACTTTTCAGTTGTTCAAAATTTGAAGAAATTCAGCCTCCTGATATTGGTGATTTTGTCTACATCACAGATGAAACTTACACAAAAGAACAGGTATGTGACTATGCCATTCAGGTTAATAATTCAACTCAAATTTTAAGAAATATATTAATCAAGTCATTTAAATTCTTTTTTTACAGATTTTGCACATGGAGGTGATTATGTTAAGAGTGTTGTCCTTTGATTTGCTGGCACCCACTGCTCACGATTTTGTCCGCTCGTTTTGCTCGATCCTTCATCTGAACTCTGAAACAACCTCTTTGGCCATGTACTTAGCCGAATTAGGTTTGATGGATGGTGAGCGCTATCTTCAGTATCTCCCCTCAATCCTGGCAACTTCTGCAATCGCCTTATCCAGATACACATTTCAGGTGCGTAATTAACCAAAACAGAAACAAATTATGATCAATTATTAATGTGACCCATAAGCTTGACACTATTTCAAATTGCAGGGAGTATTTTGGGATGATAAGATTCGACTGTTGTCAACCCATGTTCTTAAAGATGTTCAACACTGTTCACAACATTTGTTTAATTCCTTTTATGACGCTCCAACCATGACCCAAACCGCAATTTATGAGAAATACAAAGCTGTTCGATTTTGCAGCATTTCGCAAACTATTCTCCCTTCACGTTTGCCTTGGGTATTTTAAGGCACGCGAAGTGATGTTTTTTTGACATTAACGGTACATGTATTGTGCTTTGTGTTTTTTTACGTTTTTATTTTACGGACTATAGGTGCCCGCATTCATGATTTGAGTATAGTTTCTACACGCAGAAGTAAGTTAAGTTTCAATGTATATTATAACTTGTTCAGGTAATATTAAGATGCACAAAAATAAATAAAATTCGAATTGATCGTACTTTTCACTTTTAATTTTTTTTTATTTTTGTTGTTGATAGAAGTGAAATTTCCATACATAAAAACTAATTTTATAGGCGATAACGAATCGAATGGCAGAATAAATCACATGATTGCATACTGCATTTGAACCATTTCATGCCGGATTCAATCCCGAAAATACATTTTAGATAAAGCTAATCCAATAACTGCGAATAATTAACTAGACACCGTGGGAAGATCACGACACGAGCTCTGACAAAACATGTCTCATTCATGCAAAAATATCAGTTTGCAAATGCTCATGTTGAATCTAAATACTTACTGCTCAGCTTAACCCAACTTGTCCAGCAGTGACTCGCTATAAATTTGTTTTGGCGAATGCAAGATAAACTTGGATGGAGGTTTGTAGTGGTCAGACTGGCATTTCACATTAAGAAAATTTAATCAATATAACAAACTGATTCAATTACTTCTATCTAACTATTATGTTTCCAACATAATAAGTGATTACAACATTATATAACAGAACACAAAAAAAACAATTTTTAAGAGCGTCCGGAATCGTAATTTCGGAACGAATCAATCCTCCGAAAAGGGCAATTTAATTCTAGTTTCTACCTCATTGTAATTTGTAAGGCCTTATGAAAGTCAACATTTCATACATAAAATAAGCATTGTAAGTCAATAAACCCCAAAAGTCTTATGCCCTATTAAGTGTCAATACATGGGTTAGCATGCAGTCATAAGCATGCTTGTCAGGTGCACATAGCAGTTTAACATTTTCAAAAATGGAGGAAAATTTTCCTTGCACTTCGTATTTGTTTATAATAAATTTGATGAGCTCTGTCCGTTGGTACAGTTGTATGAGAATAAGTCTCTGTGACAGGTGAGAGAAGAAGCTGCGGAGCAATGCAAATATATCCTCCCTTACAAGTCCATCTCAAACTGCTCTGAGTCATTCGTACCGGCAGGATGTGCTTGAGCAATTGGAGACGCACCTGGAATAAAAAAAAATATGTAATACAGACATAATTGTTTCTGTGTCAGTAAGTCAATTCAACAAAAAACCAGACTGAAAAATGTAAAGCAGAATTTGAAAATTAATCTTACGGCGATCCGGGGATGATCGCTGAGTGTTGTTGTTCTCACACAAACCGGATTGCTTCGTTGGAGATTTTCCTGGCGAAAAGCCCGGGATGAATTGCAAATTCTTGGGTGGTGTTCGAGCTAGTGGAGAATTTCGTAATTGCAACAAAACATTGCGCTCATAAACAATCCTGGTTCCTGCAAATATACAAAAAAATCGATTTTGAGTTATGAGCTCGCCACAATGATATTGTTAAGTACTCAGCGTAATTTGCATTATCATTTCAAAATTCAAAAAAGTAGACCATCGCTAAAGAAAAGTAACCCAAAGGCCTCGCACAACATATACGAAATTGAACACTACGCTGGATCGCATGGGAAGTGAAGTTGACCCCCTGACATTCTTAGGTTCTTCTGTGTTAATGTCTTATCACCATTGGCCCTGACTCGGGAAGAAAAAATAACATCAAGCGCCAACTTTAATCGCTTTGAACCAGTTTATTTACTGGCACTACTATTTACTGGATACAGCTCGCCAGACGCACAATCAAATCAAATTGCGAAACTTAACGCCATGTCATGAAGACGTATATATTAAAAGTCCAAATCATGTCGGGCGGTCATTGACAGCTAACAAAGTTAAATCCTACCAAAAATTTCTGTATCTCCAATTCTGTAGTCAAGAAATACATTCATACACTAAAAGGACTATAAATATCAAATATGACAAGCACAAAATTAACATCGTGATCCGCGGTGCGGTGTAGCTCTCTTTAGCAGCGTTTGGCGATGTTGTAAGCTAAAAGTGTTTTAAACGAATTGAAAGCATGTCTTAATACATAACATAAAATACGCGAGAATGTGAGAAACGGAATGGGAAGCAGCTGTAGGTTGCACTACAGCATTGAATCTTTTTAATATTCCTATCCTAGCCAAACCATCTGGCCAAAGCTTGAAATTGTACATTTGGACAAGTGTTTTGATTGCTGTGGGCTTGCATCACATAAAGCAAATGAGCTAAAATGATCCGTAGCTTCCACCAAACTAATCTAGGTAATGCAGATTCAGTAAATGCTTCTTAGCAATCGGGAAATGTGTCTGGATCTTTGTANGGAAATGTGTCTGAATCTTTGTAATTGGCAAAAAATATGCTGTACAGAGAGTACACAAGTGCGGAAATGGCAAATCTGCCGAAAGCGGGGTCGTGCATGCATTCAGCATTTGGGCAATTATTTCTAAAGGAGCACTCAAGAAAGACTGGTTCTCGGGAAAATTGAATTTTTAAATCAATTTGAAGTCAACTGAATGCTGTTTGGAAAACCAAATTTTGTCAAGCAACCGAACGGGCTCATGCTTGACTTGACGTAGACATGTGAAAAATGTGCACTCCAATCAAACTAAATAATCATATATAACACAAAACTTACGAATTAACTAAACTGTAAGACTGCAACGAGCCAAAACCTGCGACGCAAATTATGTACATTGTGAAATCGATTAATTTGGGCAATCAGTCATGAGTATCTCGCCTGTTAGCTAAGCGTTTAAACACAGGATATTCGTTCCTATTCCTATCAACAGCAGAAATAAAAGCAGACCAGAGGATGTGATAAAATGTGGGTTAAAAATGATGCATGCTGTCTGTGTAAACACAACTGACCTTGAATGTGGGCAAAAAAGTTTATAACTTTAGGGTGTTTGAGGGGTTAGGGTGCTCGTGATATTCGCAAAACCTGGCTTACCTACCACTTCCCCTCCAAAGCATGGCAATAACGATGCAACGCATTTCCAGATGTTAGCAAAGCAAAATAATTGAATTGAAGCTAAAGGGCTTTGTTCTCAGCAAGCTGGTAATTGGATTCACGTGAAAATTAGAATTCCGCACGTACTGAGAGATGGATTCACCTTTGGCAGATTAATATAACCACATAGTGACTCATCAATAGTTAATCATAAATTCAAATTTAATATTTTACCAGCAGAATTATGGAACTATTATAGAAAAGCAGCAAACCGCACTTGCTATGCAATGCAAGCCATTCTCAGCTCAGATGTTCATTAGTCATTATACTGCGCTGTTGTGTTTGTCCCTCTCAAAATATAACAAGGTTTCAGTCCGATGAAACTGTATAGTTGTTATTGCTAGTGTTATCTACTCCGAAAGGAAACATAGGCACTGGCAGGGATGCCTGGTTCTTCAACTTCCTTCTGCGTATAACATTTATTTCGTCTTTGTATAACCACAAAAAAAAATCCCTACAGTCAAGAAGCTAAAAGTGCCACGTGCAACGCCTAATGCGCATATATTTACATACACGCATTGTAAGCAAATTCGGAACGAAAGTCAAATGCGCATTTTTGCTAGGATTACACAACTTCCCCCAACAAAACTTGCTCACAATGCATCGCAGAGCACATTTATACATGCAACATAATATTATTTATCAATTTCAAACGATGAAATTGTTGGATTGAATAGTATTTCAAATCAGCTGTAGAATATGAAGATCTTCCGACATCCGGTTGCCTCACAGTAGTTGAGCTATTCATTTAAATATTTAAATCAAAATTCATACGGCAGCTATTAGATTCGTTCTGCGAAGAAAAAAAAGTCAGCCAAAACCATGTACTGCGTACTGAGAATTTCAATGTAGAATACCTTATTGGATTGGAATTAAAATGTGAAAACCATCAGTCTAAAGGCTAGCTAAAACGGCATTAGTATTCCATGCCAGAAATGGCGGTGATATGCACAACACATGCCTCGGAAGTTATCAATTCAGAAAAAAGAACTGGATTTGTCGCGTCTTACAAAAACCCTTCAGGATTTAAAAGCATCATTTCCCTAACACATTTCTGTCTTCAAAGTCAAAGAGGGTAGCCGGAGGCGAAGTTTTATGCTTAAACTAACCATGACTTGATGCCTGCATTGCACAACTGCATTACAAATGCAATATAATACGCAAAACATGAAGCACATGGTTTGGATATGGCATGGTGGGAATAAGAGAGGATGATTAGCCAATCTGCCTCCAAAAAAGAATAGCATGTCCACCTCCCATGTACTATGCGATCTTGTGAACAAGTCAAGCGACAAATTTAAATCCAACTTCTCCTCACACATTACTAATATGTAACGTGTATACCAGTAAGCTAGTGTAAGTGTAACGTGAGGTTGCATTTAGAGTTTTCTCTGTTACTTGCTGACTCGGATCTTTCATTCCTTAAGCTTTTCTGTTCAATACAACTCCGACACTTGAGATAATATAAATATTTAATGGATATTTTACAGTGTGTTCATTTCCAAACGTGGCCAATCGGTGTTTTCTTTAATATGAGTCATTTGTTATTGAGCCTTTATATCCTGTCTTACAGCAGAAATAAAACTGCTGACAGTCCAAAATTAACAAATTATTTTCTTTAACAACAGTGGGAGAAAATATATCTATGACGGTTGCAAACTGTTGGCTGGAGATAAATGAGCGCTAATATGAGAACTATACTTCAAAGCAAATGATAGCTTGCTTTGAGTCAGGAACGAGCATGTCTGATTGGCAGTTTTATTCTGTGATTAGACATAACACATAACAAATTTGATGTGTTGACGAATACTTGAAACTCGTAAAATACTCCCACAAATCAGCTTGGAATGAGATGAATCATGCAAAGGTCTATATTCCGGACTTCTGCTTCAATACACTTTTAAAAGCGAAAAATTCTTACAAACCTAATGTTTTATGTATATTCATCCCAGAATTATCAAAATCACTCTTTTTGTCGTGTTGAAAGCGGTGGCTTAGCTAACTTTCCAAGCAAAACGGTAACAGCAAGCCGCCACTTTTGTGTCTGACGTTCATGTTTTGGCAAGTGGCGTTTGGGGGTTAATAACAATAAATATATTATATTGCTACAAAGTATTATATTGCTACAAAGCATATAATTTTCAATTTTAAAGGACAACTGACTACAACTAACTAGACCAGCCGTAGTGGCATTGGCATTCAAGATTTTGTGGATCCTGTAATAACACCTTGAAAATTAAAATATTAGAAAACAACAATCACTTATAGCAGCTGCGCAACCCCAGACTTATCACCAATAAATATGACAAATAGATAAATTATATGAACAAAACAACTGTATTCCGCCGCAAGTTTAGACATTGATACTACAACCTGACCCATGTGCTTAATTGCCTTGTCCCACAACAAGTATCATAAAAACTTATACAACAGAATGTAGTATAGTAACTTGCTGGAATAATATTGTCAAACCAGTTTGAGAAAATGGAAATTTAAACAACTAATAGTGGCGACGCAAATATTAACAGCCAATTATATCTGGTTGAAAAACTAATTATGACGTCGAAATAAATAAAACACGTGAGACGAAAAAATTTCTAGTATTCCAGTTTAGGTGTGTCGTAATCTACTAAAGGGAATTTTGTCAAACTTCGTTCAAACCGATGAGTCAAAGAACCTAGGCAAACCATGCGTAGACGTCTGGAGGACAAATAAAAATCAAAATAACCAGGAATACAGGAGTCGCTAATGTCGCAGTCGCAACTGCGCAAATTAATTATTGGCAGAATGGGTTACATAATACGGTGTAGATGTATTTATAACTTTAAACATTCCCAGATCAGCTATATGCAACTCGCTTTATTTTTCTATTTAGATTTTGTCCGACAACAATTATCATTATTGTGTTCCGACCTCAGTCCCTCACTTTGAACTAAGATTATTTAAAAGCACTTGATATTTCGTAATATTCCGAATTGAATTGTGCACTACAAATTGATAA
Organism: Orthonychiurus folsomi; assembly: GCA_036851895.1. Classification (NCBI taxonomy): domain Eukaryota; kingdom Metazoa; phylum Arthropoda; class Collembola; order Poduromorpha; family Onychiuridae; genus Orthonychiurus; species Orthonychiurus folsomi. The sequence goes on along the minus strand of JAAXYW010000026.1, from coordinate 20,240 downwards.
TAGTAATGCACGGACACCAACCGCGTAGCGAAACCGCGTTGTTCAAACTGAGATATCAAAAGTGCAGAAATCACATAATTCGTAAATATTTGGATTTTCATAAATTGAATTGATTGATAGTTAAACCACTTCAGAATGGCAAATGGCGCATGATCGCTAATCCACACTAATAGTTAACGAAGGAAGGAATGAATCGCACTCCATAGGTGGAAGTTTAACTGATTAGTTGTAAAAAAAAACCTATCAAATGATTTTACTCACGCTGTCTCACTGTCTGTAACAAATACTGATTCACAATAATGGCGATAATATTTAAGGTTCACTCCGTGTGTACAAACCATCTGCAACTTCATGCCAGAAATATAAGTGTTGTAACACAATATTAAACAGGAGTAACTTTTCAAAAAAAAGTCTGCTGCCACCTTGAACTTGAGCTGCGTCAAATTCAAGATACATGAGCGCTAGCAGCGTGTCATGGCCAACAAACAACTAGTCATCATAGTCCGCAAGCATATTTTTAAATTGTGAAGCCAAAACATTTACAGATTTGTGTTCTTATTAGCTGCTGTAAGCTAGAAAAATTGGCAAATGTATGCCAACGATTCCTTTATTCTGAAATAATTATCCTAGACAAGCATGGCCTTAACACACCGATTTCTTCTAATCGACCTCAAATTATTATTTTCTCAAAGCGGAGCTTGCACAATGTCAAGGGCGAACTGCTATATCAAAACATTATAAATGTGTCCATTACGCAAAGGTGAGTGGGCGTAACGCAGTGTCCTTATGCAATAAATAGAAGTAACTTGCTTTCAAATGGGAATAGAGTTAAAGACGTCATGGCTCTTCGCACCCCGCCTCCACACAACTCGGTTAGCATTACTTTGCATCTTAATTGTCACCTTAAAAGATTTAAAGTTAGCTACTAATGGGAAAAACATCTGGGGTCCCCAATGGAAATTTATTTGACAAGGGGTCAGCCTCAGCCGTAACATTCCCATCTTGCGCGTATGCCTGTAAAATTTACAACAACAAGGAAAATGTGCAAGCCAGGCAAATGACAAAAGCAAGGTTATACTATTTTACTCAACAAAGAACCATCTGCCAGCCTGCACTTCCATTATGAAAATTGAAATTTATTCAAGAGCAGTTGCTGAACCCAGAACTGATATCCAAACCCAATTTTAGTTTAATATAGCTTTGCATGCGCAGTAATAAATCTGTAGGCTGCCACTGCTAAAAGCCAGTTTTAATGATGATCGAGCATATTTTCAATTTGTTATTTAAACAGGGAAGAATGGACAACTATTGCCTATCACTATTGTGCCGAGCTCAAGTCAAATTCCACATACATGGTAAAAAATGAGACCCAGCAAGTCCTCAATGAATGCCTTCCCTTGCCTTGACAAAACATCCGAAAAGTGAAAAATCCCCGAATCCCGAATCAAAGCTTTGCTCTGCGCTATAGGTCGTCCTTGACCATACCCTACATCCTTCCCTTCAATTTTTTATTTGAAAACCAAAACCGTGTAGTGCAGTGCAGTGCAGTGCAGTGCGGTCAAGTCCCATTTTCTTTTTGAAGGGATGCCAAACTGCGTGAGTGTATCTCGAATCCAAGAAGCCTTATACTCTCAACCTCATCAAATCCAAAACAAAGAGATCCCCGCATATACATACGTTTCACGCAAGATGAAATCCTTGTGCGCACTTTGCCTGTCTCGAAATTGCTTACTATTAAACGCATATGCATTATACTACATGCCCAGACCACAACCACACACGGCACGGCGCCTTACGTTACGTTCGTTCATTAAACCACGCACCAATCGCCGCACCATGCATGTTCTAACATGCAAATTAATCAGCTTACAAACTAATTAAACAAATATACAAAACTCACCGCCTGGTGTAGTAGAGAAAAAAGTCCCCCCAGGAGTTGTTGAATAATCATTTGGTAGTTCCGACGCAGAATTGATGAGAATTCTCCTGGAAGGGATAGCTTGGCTATGAGTAGCCTGACGAGCAACCGGGGATGCACTCATGATTGAATGATAAATTTCAGTGTTGTTTGGAAACACGTTTTAGTAGAAGAATTTGTTAAAATGGGGGAGGATAAATGTGTAACAAAATAAAGGAATATGTGAGATGATGGTGGATGTGTGTGAATCCGTGGACTGGAGGACTGGCACCGAGATGTATACGCCAAGTGCGAAGTTGAATCCTCGCGTCGTCCCTCTTATGTAAAAATTGGACTGAGGGCTGCGGCTGGGGAGGGTCGGTCGGGTGTGGAACAGGTACGTTATGGTGTCTGACGACGTGGCTAATGCGTAATTTCAAAAACGCAGTTCTCAACAACTTCCATAGAACAACTGGAATATTGCGAGGAAGTAGGTTTATGGTATGTGAATACATGTGAATTAAGAAAATATTAATTGCAACCACATGGAATTTTAAAGTCTGCCCCTCTGTTCAGTAATAGAACTAAAGGCAAAACGCGACGCGACGCTTACGTACGTTGTTTGTTCACAATAGGAATTTGATGCTTGCAGAATTTTTTTAAATTCCAGCCAGATTTAGGAGGCGAGCATTTATTTTGCCAAGCTGGTTTCGTGGAGAAAAAATTTGTGGGCGAGGATGCTAGTTCTTCACTGTGCTGCCATTCAAGAAAATGTGAATCATTGTATTGCAAGCAGAATTTTTTTTAATTATCGAGCAGAAGACGCACGGTCGCAGTCGCATTCACATGGTTGCATCATAATTCCACATTATTGCAATGGTAACGCTAGCATAGCTTCACAGAATTAGGTATTACTCTATTACTTGAACTTAATTGAAAACGAAACTAATTTTTGAATGATTTAGGAGGCGAGCATTTATTTTGCCAAGCTGGTTTCGTGGAGAAAAAATTTGTGGGCGAGGATGCTAGTTCTTCACTGTGCTGCCATTCAAGAAATTGTGAATCATTGTATTGCAAGCAGAATTTTTTTTAATTATCCGAGCAGAAGACGCACGGTCGCAGTCGCATTCACATGGTTGCATAATTCCACATTATTGCAATGGTAACGCTAGCATAGCTTCACAGAATTAGGTATTACTCTATTACTTGAACTTAATTGAAAACGAAACTAATTTTTGAACACTGACTGATTCACGCAAAGTTAAGTCAAATTACAATCAAACAGCAAATTTGTACGGCAGCAGCCGCGGCCCCGGATCTCTGAATTGGATTTTGAATATTCAATTAATAGTCACATCTTATCCGGAGGTTGCTTTTACTCCATATATAGTAAAAAAGCAGGCGAAACAAAATGTTGGTGCAAGAATTATAAGATTTGTCAACTTACTATCTAACATCTACATCAAAAAGCAATGTCCGGTCGTGCAGCCCCGTGTAATAAACGAGACGAAAAATTCATAATATGATTCTCTTCAGATTTTATTTCACTACATAATTTTTTTACGAACTAGGCAGTCCAGACTTGACATGAACATGATACGCAAACGGGGTAGACAGCAGTTTCCTTTCCCTTTGCGTCCGAAATTTGATTCCGTTTGCTCTGCTCCTCCGGTCTACTTTGTTTACAATAGAAAAATTAAAATTGCTGTGCGTCGGAAATAAGGAAACACAGCTCTGAAATAATTTGTCGTATCTGAGAAGTCTAGACTAAAGAGTCTTTCAGACGCGCCAGACTCCAATTTTTCAATTTTACTGAAATATCAATAACGTCGAGAAGAAGGTACCTGATTTATCAACAACAATGCTAAGAATTTATTCAAATTTAAGAATTGCGTATTAAGAGTTAGTTAACAAAGTTCTTCTGAATTAAAACAAAAATAGCGATTTTAACATCAATCACACCGGGATTCAATTTTAGAAACAAGCATGCTAAATTGAAGACTACTGTTCAAAAATTGCAAGAGAAACGTCTGGAAAAGCACGTACCCAACGATTACAACACAATACAAACTAACTACCCTATTAAATTAATCCTAATCCGGGCCAGGTGAATACACCGGAGTTTTGCTTTTAATGATAGGTTCCAACCTTTCATCACGCATTTGTGGTAGAGAGAAGAGAGCCCATTATCCAATCAAAGATTATTTCTCCATCCATTGCCCAATTTTCTAGTTTTTACAACCTAACTTACAAATAAAGTTGCCAAACTATTATTAACGGAGCGAAAAAGTGGATTAGAAGCAAATATCTAACAGCAATGATGCTGTCTAGCAAATAATAAGACTGGTCAAACGGAAATTATTTGTTTACTTGTAGCCTCTCAATAATACTGAACCAAAAATAATTAGACAAGTGGAACCTTAGCCAATACTTCTCAATACCAGAAATAATTCAAGCAAACCAATCAGAACAAATTAAAATGCACGAAATCGTTTTTAAGCGAGTTGTTGTTTGTCACTAGAGACAGTTTGTTCACTTTAAAATCTCATGAAGCTTAAAACAAATGCAATGAAATATTTCACATGCAATATTATGCGACAATTGAGGAGCTACGACGTATTAAAATGTTCTAAGACTGCTTAGACGACTAATTTAATTTAAAGCATTGGTTCGAAATGAGTGAGCACCAGAGTTATGACTCCTAAGTTGTACTTAATGTTAGTAATAATGTAGTTAAAAGGTAGATAGTCGAGAATTACAATTTCTTGCATAATTTCTTGCATGGCTAACTACGGTCCCCTAATTATGCATCGTCTTGGCGAATGGCAGTTCTCGTTAATTATGCGACTTATTATCCAGAAGCAGTCCCAAGAATTGCGTTAATTTGTTCAATCAACTCGTCACAACGAGAGCTGATGCCTTTGAATTCCGAAGGTTGTGGACCCACCATTTTCACTAAGGCTGGAACCTAGAAGAAATAGAATCGTTAGTTCCAATTTGCGTAAGCCAAGAACTCTATCTATTTTAGATAAGCAAATCCTCTTTTGATTATTAAGAGAATAGACGATTAAAAATATTACAAACCCTGCATACAAAACACGATGTTAGACAAGAATATTAATAACTGCTAAAACTCACAATACACAAACCCCTGCGTACATACAACAGCAGTGTTGAGCACTTACAATATTGGGCCATAACTAAAGCTTTGATCGGAAAATTGTAATCTTTTACAAAATGCTTGCAAAGTACTTAATCGTATGGCATGTGTCTGTAAACGGTATTCTACAACATTAGTTTAGTAAAATCAAGTTCTACCTCAGACCGAGCCAGTTGACAGCAACGAAGTAAAGACTTAAGTCCTCGCCAGCTCAGAACTTCTGGAGGCTTTTCTGACAAAAATTGTAGCAGTGCCATTGCCACCTCCACAGCCACATCATCAAATACCTGGAAATAGTTCAAAGAAATGTTTGATAATAATAATGTAAATACAAAAAATTCGCTACTCTGCAGCACCAACAAAATAGCTTGAGTTTTTAGTAAATCTATAATCCAAAAAGGCGTGAATTTAAACCCCGACCTTTGATTTGGATTTGGCCGGGAGAATTGACCTGACCATGGCTGTAGCTCCAAGGCGCTTTAAACGGCGCAGGGCGAGCACAAGAGATAAACAAAAAAGAGATTCAATTATTTCAAACCCTACTCACACTTACACTCACACCACTACCATCAATCTGTCCGCGATTACTAAATTACAGAAGAAAAAAATTCAGGCATCAGTATTGCCAATACGTCACGGGATACGGGAATAATTTGTTCCAGAACAAAATCAAACTGCAGAGAAGTCATACAAGTAAAACACTAAAACAGTATATATTCTTTTACCCTGCTACAACCTCGGCAGAAAGAGCTATTTTAGCGAAGAGATTTAAGCGTGAAATTTTACAAAGCAAAAAAGCTGACTAAATTGTATTAAGTCAATCTTACAAGGCAGCCCCGTAAAATAAAACTGTCTTAGTGCGACACATACAAAATTTGTAAGAATAGGCCTGCTCAAAGGCAAATGCAATGACTAAATCGTGTTAACTTTGGAGAGATGATGGAAGTGTGTGGTTTTACTGACCGCAGTTTTTACCTCCTTGGCCATCATCTGAAATATCATAATAATCAGTTTTTTTAAATTAATTTCAAATTAACAATAATTAGTAAAACTTATAAATTTTATTACATTGTAGATTAGAGCTGAGCCGATATCCTTAAACTCCTTAGACAGAAGTGCATGAACACCAACTTTTGTTGTCACTCTTATGTTTGACGTTACACCTCGTGTGTCGTTTTCCCATTCAGATATGTACCTGTTGCAGTTACGTAATCCGCTTAGTGGTATCTTGAACGAAATGCATGCACAATTTTTTTTTCAAAATCTTACAAAAGCCATTCTGAAGTTGAAAGATTCTCGAACAGATTACACAACAGAAGAGCAATAGATTCCTGACATTGAGGCGAGAGCTGGTCAATATTTGTAGCATAACGCATCAGCACATGGTCACGTCGATCTAATTATATTAAACAAGACGAAACACTGAATAAAACCGATCAATACGCGAGTTTTAAGGACTACGATTCCGCTCACTAACCTTGATGAAGCACCAAGATCACATCATCTTTGCTGATCTTTAATGAAATTGAAATATATTATACGGATTCAATTCAAATAGAAAATGTCATTAAAAATGCTTACTGATAACCACGATAGAACTTTCAGGCAGTGCACCCTGCTATCGTCGCCAATACCAGGTTCAGTACTTAACAAGATTCGCCCTAAACCAAACCATTCGGCTTAAAAAATAATGGGGCAAAACCAAAAAAAAATCAAGCTCACCAATGAGATTGAGAAATTCGTCAGACAGAACCCAAGAACCTTCGTCCCCAAGCGCGTACTCTCTCAATTCCCTCATGCACCTCATCTCTTCGTCGTTTAAATCCACATTGGCGAGAGATCGTTCCAAATCATCTAACAATTCGTCCGCCGAATTTCCTAAATCCCTGCAATTGTAATATATAATTATTCAAAAACGTATGTAAAAACCTTGCTGAAATTATCAGCAAAAAGCAGTCCCGAAGATAATCATGAATGTTGGACATTGGTTAAAGTAAACAACAAATTATATTTTACCTAAAAACAATTGGAGGTTCTCGATTCTTTTTCTTTTCCTCTCGTTCTCGCCTTTCTTCATCTTCAAACGACTGAACAGTGTCACGGGTTTGCCTTGCACTTGCCTCTCCAGGAGGTGATCCTCTCGGGGAGTCTGGAGTTTGCTCATGGTTTGACATTTTGTTAACAGGAGCAGTTTTCACAACCGGTTCCGACTTTACGTTGTTTAACACGAGGAAATCAGAGCCACCACGCTGTCTATTATTCAGAAGGGAAGATTTCACAAACTGGACAAGCACTTGTCCCAGAGGGCTGGAATCAAAAATGTGAATTTGATGCAATTTCAATAGTTAATTATATTGGGCTTCTAAAATTTAAACTTACGTATTTGAAATGCTTTGTGGCAAGTCTAAAATGAAGTTTGGAATCCTGTTGCCTGTCAAAAATGTAGATATCTCGTTACTGAAAGTGTTACAATTATGATTAAACAAGTCGTATTGCTGTCCACGGAATGTCGATTCTCCTAGTGCATGTAAGTGGTGCAAGAAAATTTCCTTAGGAATTTCAGTGGTTCCCAAATGTATTATCTGATTCGGCTGACCCAAAACTGTTCCAGCCTGAAATATAATGAATATTTATTCAGTAAGTACCGGGTTTCCGGTATTTCGGCGAGCAGTCAGTCACTAACTTATCCAATAAGACCTATGCCTACGCTGTAAGTAAAAAACAGCAGTGAATGGAACTTTAAGCCTTGAAAGTTTGAAACTCACAATTCGTCTGCATTGCTCACCTCGTTAGAAGACGGTTTTGCAGCCTATTTTTAGAGAGCTATTTCTAACTCATGAACCCACGCTCGGTCATTTCACTCGAAAAAAGGGTCGCAACAAAGCCAGGGAAAGTTACAAAAATGTGTACATTCGCAATGCACTGAAGGACTTACAATATCACATTGGTGAATCCCATCTCCTCCGTAGAAAAATTCACGACCGTAGACGATCACACCAGTGTGCCAAATTCCGTCTAATTGATGTCCTGAAATGACACAATATAAAATTTCATTTGCACGAACAAAGAGCTGTACTTTAAGAAAATTCAATAAGCTGATTAAATAAAATGTGACAAAGCTTTCTGATTTTTCTAATAATCCATGATGACCAATGGGCATGCTTACATACTAAAGCACTAATGTAAACTGAAAAAGTGCCACTCGCATTTAAGATTGGATTTGGTAGGTTTCGGCCAATTTCAAGACGTAACAAGCAATTCATCACCCTGCACCAAATTCGCTTTTAAATGAAGCCTAAATTAGGCGTAATGTGGTGCATCCGTCATTCCTTCTTCGGCAAGCAATTCTGGCCTAACTGTCACTACACAGCGCTTGTCTGAACGTTTCAGATTTCTGTGCATATTTCACATTCACGGCACAACACGCTGACAAACAGCCAAAGACACAAACAAAATTTAACCGGTAATTTTTTATTTAGTTCTACAACCTCACAAATTTTAATGTGGTTTTCAACTTGCTGCATGCTTTTATTTCATTTAAAAACCACTTATAAGGAAAACCTTTTATTACTGGGAGTTTAAATCTAACTAACCACAGCTGAAACTAAAATGCTTACAGAAATTCTAGACTGAGCAGTAGTTCGCCGAATATTTGAAATCACATAAGAGTTCTACAACTTACAATAATTATTACAAACACCAAACATCTTTGTGACATCTTTCTTGTTACCTCATGCATCTTTGCCATACAATCCGGAGTTTCAATCTAGCCCCAAATTACGATGACAAGCAATCAAACGCCTATTAGACTTGAACCAAAGCGGTAATAATTGTAAATTAGATAAAATGTATCAATAACCTAATGGCGGAACACTTCCCTTACAGAAACAGTAGTTTTAACTTAAAATGAAGGACGGGTAGAACTATTTCGACTTAACAATTTAGAATCCACATACCTGTGAGAGAATAAGATAGTGTCCGAGCCATTCCTCTGCTAATGTCGTAAACGTACAGGTCAACTGGGACCGGCCCGGCCTTCGTTGCGCTTGGCGCTGCAGCTTTTCCAGCCATATCGAGTGGAAGTCTTGAAATAGGAAGACAAAATTTTATGCCTAAATATAAAGTAAAATATAATCAATTAAAATTGTAAAAATACACAAATTAAATTCGAGGATTATAACGCGGGACAAAAGATTCCAAATGTCTCGCAGAATATGTTAAGGTTCGGATCGGGATTTGAGGACCTTAGGAGATTGTCCATAAATTTCAATATTGCAGCAATCAGCACTAAAATTTGAATTTATAAAAGGTGACAGAACAGAGGACTTGGAAGACTCACCAAAACTAGAAACATTTTTTAGATCTATTGACTTTGTTATTACTTTGGAAAATATGAGGGTTGTTTCCCGGCTCAAATACTCAGTTTATTACTGGTTTCAGCCAATAAATTAAATTATTTCACAAACTGCACACAATTAAAAGCAAAAATATTCACACAGTTAACATCAAAACTTAGGCACGTAAACTGAACTAGTGATTGCCGCAACCAAAAACCGCGTAGTGCTTGCAAAGGACTAACTCACTTTTATTTAATAGGAGTGAAGACACCAATAATCGCTGGTCACTCTCACTACTTTCCTTCACTTTGGATTTGGATACGAACAACCAATTTTAAAATTTCAAGTCATGATGACTTTTACTTCTAATCTTGACTAGCACGTCAAGTCGTGCTGCGATGTGCGGTTCGATTGTCAACAAAATTATTCCTGCACCGTCCACAAGCCCGACCGCATTTGAGTCATAGAAATTCCACGACTTAACTATGAGTGAGCACTTTGCAAAGCTTTGAAATGTTGAACAAATGCAGCAAATCAAGAAGCAAGCTAGAATAATATTGAAATTTGTAAATTATATTTATATAAATACTACAGTGTAATAACAATACCATACTTGCAATACGCGATTCGTATCTTCGTTGGAATGCGCCTAGATCTCCTCGATAAATTAAACGAAGCTGAAGAACAGTACTAAATATATTGCAAAATAAATTTTACTTAAGTTCACACAAAATAAATCAATTTTCAAAACAACAGACACACCTATTTAAATAGTTCCGTACTCAAACAATCATATTGCACTTAAATGTATATAAAAAGTGGTCTAAATGCAGCCTAAATAAATAAATGCAAGGAACAAATCCTTTCCCATGTATCGTAATAAACTTGACCATAAAATAAAATAACCCCTGTTGGCAATCAGTCGCATGTGCTAAGATTTGTAAGTTACACAATTTTGCTCGAATTCCCAGAATCGACTCAAACATCAGTCTCCTTTGAAAACATCACGCGGCAGGTTAATGTTGCCGGAACGGGATGGCCCAAATAAAAATGTTTTGAGATGAAAGATACTCCTCAATCTGAAGGGAATAAATGAACTGTTAGCAAAATATCTTTGCAGCAGAGCAGTGTAATAGCGCATTATACTTAAATAGAGCTAGAATTACTGTCCAAATCTTACCTTTTCAAAAGTTCCTGCCGAATTGCAGATGTAAATTTTGTAACTAAGCACAGGGTGGATGAGATCGAGAATACAATGTTGTACATAAATACAATGTAGAAATTCCCGAGCCACTCGATCTGGCCATAATTGCCCAGCAAGTCAAAATTTGTAATACCTGAAACACGTCGTTTTTAATTTGGTTGTATTCTTTTCTGACAGGAAAAGCCTGTTACTCACCCAAAATGCAAGCCAGCAATGGTAGTGCTGAGCTCAAAATAAGAACCAAAGCACAATTGCAGATAATATGCGCTGTTGGAGTGTCCCGAAGTCTCGGTCTGACTTCTCTTATTATTGGCAAGTTGTAGAGCCCAACAAGAGATGTCGAAATCAAATAAAAAATTAAGACGATTTCAAGAGCAGCTCCCCAGGGGCCGAGAATAGACATTGACGCCAGTCCCAAAGATATAGTCTACACATAAACAAATATTAAACATACAAATTATTGGCATATTTTCAAATGTTAACACGCACTTACCTGAGCAGAAAGAGGCAGAGCCTTAGTGCCAACTAAAATCAGCAGAGTATTTAATATAACTTTAAGAACGGTTAGTGCCGTTAAGACTAGAACAAGAGTAAAAGCCAGTGGATATAGCAGGTTTCGCTTCCACCCGGATGTCTTCTTCAACTTCTCTGAAAATAAATAAATTCAAATCTGTGCCGAAAGCTTGCCCAGGGACTCGGACTCTAATAAATGATTCATACCCAGTGTCGCCAGGTCGACTTCCATGACGCTCAAAGCCGATCTCAGCTCGCCTTCGGATTCGCTCGAGTCATCGTCATCTGGTAGCATAGATGTCATATTGTTGAACTTCCTGCGATAGTCAGAATTCCGGTCCTTTGTAAATTGTGAACTTTGTTTGCCATTCACAAATGTACGCTCTTCATCTTTGCAGTAGTATTCCATTGGGCTGGAGTTCTGTGCCAATTTTCTAGATTCTAGTTTTGCTTGCAATCTGTCCTTCATTGATTCAACTTCCAAAAGCTTCATATCAAATTCCTCCTGCAAGTTTCTCATAAACTGTGGCCCAACCAAGAGTTGACTTAAAACTGTGAAAAGGTGCGCAAGCCCAAGCGGAGTGCACACTTAGAAGGGAAGAAAAAATGTATTCCAAACCCAAAATCAATTGTGACGAATATGAAAAAAGTGCGCTTACCCAGAAGTAGAAGTACACCAAAAAATGATATGCAGGAATAAATCAAAGGAAGTTGACGTATGAAGCTCAGACTCAATAGACCTTCAAAGGCAAATCGTTCAGGGCTCAACACCAAGGCCAGGATATAGGCAATTCCCCAAACACTGAAACCCACAAGTACTAGAGCGACGAGTGCCTCGTAGAATTTAGCTAGAACTCCCTTTATTAAATTTAAAAAAAAAACATTATACACAAGCTACACCCTAAGGTAGTCCATGTCTTCGTCATTGAGAAAAAGGTTAAAAGTTATGCGCTTACCTTCTTCTGGCCAGAAAATCCTTCCGATTCAATGAAAAGATACGAGAACGGGAGAAGTATAAAGAGTGAAATGTTCGCAAAGAGAAAAATCAAATTCCACAATCCTTGAATCAGCATTCCGTTCAGCCATTGCACATAGTATGATTTTGGATAAAGGAGCAGGACTTCATTGGATCCAATTGAAATTGGAAGAAGTAAAGTTGCCCCCATTGATATGCCAAGAGAGAAGACACATATCCAGTAACTGCACAGAAATGTATGGTTATTACACCCACCATCAGTCAGTTACAAATATTTCCAGCCAGTTCTAAAAAAGCAGCCATTCTGACTGCAGATACAACAATGAATTCCACTCACCATATCCGGTAGACAATTGACTCATCATCCTCCGCACTGATCTGAGAAGGACTTGCAGTTTTGTCTTCCTTATCTTTCTTCCGAATAAATGACCCTATCACTGTCCAACTGACGACGCTCAAAGTCAGAAAAAATAGAAGAAAAATCTAAATGGAGAGAACCTTCTTTAAACCACAATTCAAATGTAAATTCTAATAAATTAAAGTTGATTGGAACATTTACAATGTTTTCCCGGACTGTGTTGTGAAATTTTTCCCTCAAGTCTCCAATTCCATCATCATCCAACGTCGAAGTATTACTCTCATTGTCACCAATTCCACCAGCCACAGATCCCATTCGCACACCCACTGAATTTGCATTCAAAATGAATTTGGATTCCTTAAACTTCCAACAAAATATGTTTTACACTTTAGGCCACAAATTAACATTAGCTAAACCATTTATTCACATCTAATCATCTACGTCTTTTTAATGCAAACATCCCGCGGATTTTTTGTCTATTTTTCTCCGTCTCTCTGCCCGTACCACACCACCACCGTAGCAAATACACGACATGAACCCAGGAGCAACAACCGTAAAAAGCGTTAGACCGAATTCATGAACCGAAATACCTAAGGACTGGACATATCTCAGATCTCATGAATTAGCTTAAGCATTTTAAACTTGATGGGGTAAATAACACAACGAACAGCGCATTAATAATTTCTGCGAAGAGATCAGAATCGGATTGAATAGCCATGGAGTCATGAATGTTATTATTTACATTGGAAAATTCAATGTTTGAGCTGCAACGCTACAAGTGAGAAATTTTGAAGAAAGTCCGTATTTATTCACATCTAATCATCTACGTCTTTTTAATGCAAACATCCCGCGGATTTTTTGTCTATTTTTCTCCGTCTCTCTGCCCGTACCACACCACCGTAGCAAATACACGACATGAACCCAGGAGCAACAACCGTAAAAAGCGTTAGACCGAATTCATGAACCAAAATATCTAAGGGCTGGACATATCTCAGATCTCATGAATTAGCTTAAGCGATGGGGTAAATAACACAACGAACAGCGCATTAATAATTTCTGCGAAATCAGAATCGGATTGAATAGCCATGGAGTCATGAATGTTATTATTTACATTGGAAAATTCAATGTTTGAGCTGCAACGCTACAAGTGAGAAATTTTGAAGAAAGTCCGGGAACTGGATTGGCCTTGTGCTTCTCTGTTCTGACTGATTTCGCAAACGTAGAGACTTGTGAAAAATTTCTACAGTTTATTTAATTCACACCAAGCTATTAATCAGAAAGTTATAAAGTGGTTCTCATTTAACAGAATAAATTAAACCTGTGTCATGTATAGGTGGTAGGTGTACAAATAATACAAATATGTTGTCTTCTATTGTATTGGGGGAGGTGTTTGGAGCACAATTTTTAACTGCGTACGAAAAGATTTCTGCCAAAGAAACAACTGTAGGTTCAGTTCCGGGTTCCAGTACAAAATCTACAAAGAATACAAGTGGACCAGTTTTGGGTTCGCCTCTTGTAGCACTTGGAACAAAGTCGAACAAAAGTCACGAAACAGCAAATGAAAAATGGTTGAGCACCGGTACTTCCTCAGCGAAAAGTCAAAAACAAGGGTAGCCAGCCATTTCAGATTTTAATTTGCTTAATTGTACAAGGCTAAATCTTATAATAATTCTAGGACAGAGCCAAAAATGAATGTTATGAGCCAGGTTCTTAATCAAATGCTGGACAACACTGCTGAAGAAGTGAAGATTCGTGGCCCGCTTGGCCCTAGTGATGGGCGTTTGGGTCCTAAGATTGTAAAATTCGACGTTGACAATCATTCAGGGTCTTTTATTGTCAGCAACGATCGACTTGGATTGAGTTCGCAATCAAATTTTGCCTCAGTCCGTGCGAATGTATGCGTTTTCAAGGGTCAGTTTCATTATTCATTCTAAGTTATGTGTAGTCTAGTCTTCAGATTGTGCATTCAAGTGGAAATTATCCCACCGTAATTATGATTTGTTGATTTACAACAGGGAAATGGCAATATGAAGTGCAACTCGGCACCAAAGGGTTGATGCAGATCGGATGGGTTACTCTAGACACGCCATTCTCTACAGAGAGGGGCGTTGGTAAGAAGTGATTTGAAGACTGAAGTTGGAAAACTGACTGGAAATTTTGGAAATTGGCTATATATTTGATTTCATCCTTTTGCAGGTGACACCATGGACTCATACTCTTATGATGGGAATCGGGTTCGAAAATGGAATGCTACTGCTGCACCTTACGGAGATAGTTGGCAGACCGGAGACATAGTTGGTTGTTGCATCGATTTTGATGATGGAAACATTTCCTATAGCAGGTAGAAATTCCTAACCTCTTGATCCACTTCTTCAACCTGTTTCATTCTATTCGTTTATCTAAAGAAACGGAAAGTCTCTCGGCGTTGCCTTTAATGACATTCGCCGTGGTTCAGGCCTAGCTTATTTTCCTGCAGCAAGTTTGGCTTTTGGTGAGAATCTCGTTGCTAATTTTGGGGCAAGTCCTCTAGAATTTCCTGTGAATGGCTTCCTGCCCCTGGTATTCTTCCTATTCTAATAATAATTCGTAATAATCCTTCTTTTGGGATGTGCCTTGCTCTCCCGTTAGTGCAGGGCAATCAAACGTAATTAATTAGGATCTGCCATTTTTAGCAATGTCAGAAATCGGTTGAGGATGCAAAGACACAACTACTTTTGACATGGGTAGATCGGATTTTGCATTTGTATCCGAAAGTTACACTTGGGAATAACACTGCTTCGTCTTCAACACCTCATTTTACTACTGAGGAGTCACTGACTCTGGTTCTGGCCGCCCAGCTCACGTTTGAGCTCTTGATTCCAAACATTCATTCCGCTTTTGTAGTCGAGCATAGACTTCTTCCATTCTTTGCTAAAAAATTGGGCTTGCCTGAACAGATTTCTCACCGCGATAAGCTTACAATTCAAGCTCTCGATTTTGCCAGAACTGATCTCTTATTGGATTTAATGTGGACGTTTCTCGAGGTCTGTGCTTCATAATTTTTAGTAAAATCTGCGTCACTTTAAGTATACTTCTCAAGTCTCAACCATAAGTCGCTGATGTAAATTGTTATAATTGCCATTGCGTTTATTTGTTATTTAGGAATCCGAGATGCAAAACTTTACGGAGAGACTCTGTATCGTTTTGATGAACTATTTTCGCACTAACGCGTTAAGCCGGTTTTATGGTCTACAACTCTTTAGCCTCAACTGTTTGTCAGCGTTGGCAACCCACAAGAGAACAAGGCGCCACCTTATTCATCACCTGCTATTTGAGAAAACAAAGTATTGGAAATTTTAATTGTCTACATTATCACGTTTCTTACAGTCCCTTAAATTGTATTACTCCCAAGCCCCGTTTCATCCATACACCCCACTTAATAATTTTTAAATCAGGTTACTGCCAATGTTTTAAAATTGATTTTCAGAATTACAAACTTCCTGCACACAAAACCACTCGATGACGAAGTCCTGGAAGAAATTATTCCCTCTCCTTGGTGGGAAGGGAAGTCTTCCAACAATTCAGCGGAGTACAAAGAATATGCAGCCGCTTGTACTTTGATTCAAGAAAATGTACACCGTAAGTAGTTTGGTGCTTTCATATTCACATTCAATGCTTAAGTTTAGCGTTTATATTCCCAACATGTTGTAAATTCATTTTCCGCGATCAAATACATGTGCAAATTTGTAATGCGGGATCTCGAGCTTTACCTGAAGCTTTTATCATTCCTGCTCAAGTTGTGACATTGCATGCAGCATTTTCTTGCATGTATTGTTATTGTTGCGTACTACTGCATACTTTTCCAATACTCTGTAGACTTAATATGGGCATAATAAATATTTTGTTTACGGCTGCAGAACTGGAGGCCGCACAAATTCAGCTTCTGAAAATCCTAATGACAAACACGGACGGTACCGAGAAAAGGCCTTCCTCACGAGCGCTATTCCTCCGCAAGGTACGCGAAATCCTTCACGAGACAGTGCGGGTAAGTTCACTAAGCAATTAAGCAAAGCCACATTTTATATTTTGAATGTCAGTTTAAAACATTATACCAAGTTATTCCATTTCATGTGCAGCCTGGTTCAGTAGTTCAACGCCCAATTAGTAGGGCGATGTGCGTCTTTTTTCGTCTTCTAAAATTAACCGAAGTACTCTGGAAAGAAGAAGGAGGAGTCGACCCAAAAGAAGGAAAGACTAAATTGCCAGCTATACCTCCGGCAATGTTCTATGATATGAGCGTGAGCTATTTTGACTTTGAGCGGTTAGGAGGTCTTGCTAATTACCTTTTCCGCACATTCCACGAGGAAGGTATTTTTTTCAGTTTTTTGGTCAGGTGATGTAACTCTTGTCATACCAAACACATTGGTTCTATTATCTAGTGTGTGCTGCTCTTCATGTACCTGACTATGTTGCCAATACAACATCATCCACCAGATCCTATTCTGACACGCCGATGCCCAGTTTTTTTGGCTTAGCTGGAATGAGCAGTCAAGGTGACGTTTGCACTTTATTCCAAATTTAGAGATACAGTCCAGAATTCCAATTTGGTTGGAGTGTAAGAACAGGACAAGAACGAGTGGAATCTTCTAAGTTGCACAATTAAATATGATTAGGTTGTGCTTTGATCATTCGTTGCCTTCCGCTGTCCAACCATTGTTCTGTTTTTCAGGTGGCGCCTCCGCACCAGTTATCACACTTACTGCAGCCCGAAGTAACCGAAGTGCAACTAGTCGTGCTGCGTCAACGGAAGTTCAAACGTCGGATAGTTTTGTTGGGAGCGCCGATTTGTCGGACGAAAACACCGAAGATGGTTCAATAGAAAGCGGAATTATTGGCTTATTTCAAGGTGGCCAGAGCACCCCTAATACCCAGGAAAGTCAGACAGAAAGTATACCACCAGGGCCAACCCGCAGCGCAACTAGTTCTGAAGGGGGTATGTCCACAGCAACAATGGGTGGGATCCCTGCTACATCCCTACTTGCTGGAACTGCTAGGTAGGAAATCACATTCCTTAAAGTCAACATTCTGGCAATTGCAGGGCCCTAGAGTTTCCGGCTTAAAATCAAAGGCATACACCACATAAAACTGCATACGATTCAGCAAAAAACAATGGACAACAATTCCAATTGTTACACCGCGGGCTTGATAAATTGTTACCCGATTACAATATTACATTTTTAGCTATTGCCATTCCCTTTCAAATATTTCATTTTTCAAATTTCTATCTTGGAGCATCTATTCTGGTATGGAGCCTGGAGCTAAAAGCATTTACTGCTTACTGCACTCTGGTCCAGCAAAATACTTAATAACAAAAGAAATTAATTTCCAGTTTTTGTCAATGAATTCACCCCGGAGGCGCTGTGGTCAAAATTCGTCCACATATTGTTTAATTCAAGTTGACAATTTAGATGGTATCTTCTTATTTCTAGTGGCCACAATGTACTCATTCCAATGTTCACCGACTTTCACAGTGCTCTAATGACACGGGATCCGCGACTCTCGTTTTTCCCTGGCGGTTTTTTAAACTTTCCCAATTTTGAGTCAAGGCAAGGACCTCGACCAAAGTATCCATTTGAGGAACGGTCAGGAAGGGACAAAGGCGCAATGGATATTGAACTTAGCTTGAGAGAGCTATTGGACGATGTGAGCATCCTGTTTAACCTAGGGGTTATCGCGCAAGTGGAAAAGGTAATGCAAAGGAGGCAGGATATTTATGTTACTTTGAGCATTTGCAGCTGTTTGTGTTTACATTTCTTACTCTCAGGTGATATTTTTGCGAAACGCAATGGCTGGATATATAAAATCGCTTAACGCAGCGGATAATAATTTGAAAGATAAACGTTTGACCGAGCATGAAAAGGCGGAGCTTCACACGTCCATTGGAATATTCACTAAGAAAATAGCAGAGCAAGCTCGGTACATGGCTTGGATCCAAGGAGCCCTTTTTACTAAGGAACGCCAACAACTTGTTGTTGATCTTCTCACAAACCTATTATCAATGCTAAAGACAGCGTCAGGGTACATTCTAATTAATATACTACATTTTTTACTTCTATATTTTCAGCAGTATTTTACCACCAACTATTTTAACTTCATTTATTCCTTAAACAGACAGGGCCATCTGTTTGCATTTGTGCCGGATTTACACGTTTGCACTCTGCTTCAGCTTAATTCTATTATTTTGGAATATATGGAACCTACTGTTCCCTTCTCAAATATCAGAGGGATAAAACCATTGTTTAGAGACGTCGCTGAATTTACAGCAACTCATTTCAATGATTCAAGGATTGTCATCGCAGAGACAAAGGACAATTTGACTCTAGCCCTTACCTCCTTCATTTCTAATAGAACTATGCTCACAGCTTTGGAGGAAATGCCGGAAGCTTCTCAGCTTCAAATGATGAAATCTATCCTCCGCCCTTACGAAAACAGAGCTTGGGCTCAGAGCAATTGGCTACTCATGCGAATTTGGCAGGGAAATGGGTTTGGATTTCAATATCCCAGCGCTGAGCGTGAAAGAAATTCAATCCGAGCCAAATCCGCTCAGGATGATTTTGGAATTTCTAGAACCATTCGTGAGTTTTTTTTTTGGTTCGTTCCGTTCAATCTGAAACCCGTCTAGTCCATGTCATAAAAAAATTGTTTTCAGCGCCATTGCCATCTCCAATACTTCAGGCATACGTACCAAGGATTCTGATGGGAAATCAGAAACTTGCCACAAACTACATCCATTCGGTCTTAAATCAGCTGAATTGGGCGTTCTCTGAATTCGTCGGTCTTCTTCAGGAGGTGAATATCAACATCAGGAGATACATAACATATTTCATGTGGTCAATCAAACAATGCAAAGATTGCTAATTCTAAATCAATTTTGCCAGATTCAAACTGCAGCGAATCGCCCAGAAAGGGTTTACATTGAGTCACGCCAACTAAAAATCTGCACAACGTGCTATGAGTTAACCCAAGCGCTGCTTCGAGTTTTGGAAATGGTTTTGACTTTGGCTCCTCAAATTACCACGTAAGCCAAATTTTGACAGTATGAAATTGGATTCAATTCTTGTTTTCTCGACTTTTACAACTTTGTAATTTTAATTTACTTTGGCTTGTTTCAGCGATTTTTCGAGGGATTCGGCTGAACCTTTGCTGGCTCGACTTTGTGCAGTAAGCCAGTATTGTTTTACTCATTCCAATTTTGGTTATTTACAACAGTGTGTATGTTATCAAGCTTGTAAGCCAAGTTTTAAATCGAATTGGATCTGACACTGGATCATTTGCTCAAGTTTTGGACGCGAAAATCACCGGTTTGGAAATGATAAGGTTAGCTTTAAGTTACATTTTCGTAATTTGGATCTTTATCCGTGCAATGTTAAAATATAATTAAGAATATGTGTAACATTGCAGTTATTTTCCAATTCTCGCGGCAGTATCTGGTATCTTAGTGGCTTTGCTTCGAAATGAGATAGGGAATACGACTGGTGAGTTAACTTTGTAATAAAAATTCAGAATCAAGATTTATAACAAGCCCTATGGATTTAACTATTATTGGGTTCCCGATTTTTTTTTGAATAGCAAGTGAATTGACCGTGACGAAAACCCTGCTCCGCGAGCCAAGCTTTCAAGTGGCTTCCCTGGATTTTCTGCTAGGACAGAACCAACATGCCCCTCCGGCATCAGTTTTCTCCCTGAGAACACGTGCGTCATTTTAACTATTATTCATTTATGCATTCCACTATCTTGGAGCTATTTTGCTTTAGAT